>JADKLZ010000167.1:22636664-22662573 GCA_021533235.1 Biomphalaria straminea
CAATTATAATTTTAAATTTGTTTGTTACATTTATTTATGTTTTCATCAATTATCATCTACCTTATTTACTACAAGCTGAATTTATTTGAAAACAAAATTCATATAATATATATACCGGTATAATCGCATACACAAATACATTGATTCATTCAGGTGAAAAACATTTAATTAAATGACTTGAAGGTTCTTAATTGTCATTAATTTTGCTTCGGCATACTTTTTAAATCAATTATCTTTTATAAACTAAAATTATTAGAAAACAAAACTACATCTATGAGTTTATACACAAAAACATAAGCATGTATGAGGTGAAAAAATTTGTAAGTTTGCACAATTTTTTGCCTAAACTAATTTTAAAACAAAATAATATGTATAAATATATACACAGTAACATGAAAAGCATGTATGAGGTCCAAAAAAACTTAATTTGCCATAATTTTGAACTTGGGGTATGAAGCCTAATGGTAGGGCTTTTTGCCCCACGTGTGGGGTAAAGAGACCCTTTTTCAATTTCTTACATTTATGCCATAATTTTTAAATGCCTTGACACAAAATCATTTTTAAAACTAATTTGTAAAGTAGACATATAGCACTACTTGAAAAATAAATTTCAGCTACAAATATATTAATAACCTAGCTTTAACAGGCCATAGAAGCTTATGGGGGGCTTTTTGCCCCACGTTACCCTACTCTAGTGAAATGTGAATATTCGTTTGTTATGAATCTCACTGCTCTATTTTGTGTCTGTTCCAGTTTCTTAATGTTTTCCTGCAGGGGCGGACTGGCTATATGGGCATTTGGGCAAATGCCCGGTGGGTCGGTACCCAAATGGGCCGGTAGGGCCACCGAAATGGCCGCGTCGATGCCACAATGGCACATTTCAAATAGTTAAAGGCTTTATAATATTCTCTTATAAATAGGCCTTCTTAGCGTCGTGTTTAAAAACAAATCTAAATCGACCACCTGCGGACAATGGTTATATATGCGCGCGCTTGCCCTGGACGTGGCAAAATATATAGGGCACAGCTGGGGCTAGGGTTAGGGTTAGGGTGCCACATGAAATACTGCATTCCTCACTAATCTTCGGACTCGAAGACAAGCCTTATTGTTATTAATAGGCCCTAATAATAAAAAGTCTGGTCCAATTAACCATTAACTGTATTAAATTAATCAAGCAAATTAGACATTTCATTATTATACTAATAATTTTTAAGAGACGTAAGCAGAATTGTTGTTGTTGTTTTTTTTAAAATTAGACTTATTTAAATGCGATTCTACCAACCTCGTATTTCAGGACGTTTTTAGCGGCCCCCGAAAGGGGAAAAGAAGCTATTAGTTTGTGTGGCCTGTCTGTCCGTCTGTCTGTCTGTCCGTCCCGTTTAGTGCTCAGAAAGTAGAAGAGAAAATGAAAATCTGACATCACGATAATAAAGATCATTCAAAGTTCTGATGCAAAGGCTACTTTTTTTTCTAAAAGTTTAAAATCTAATTTTTAAAAATCATTTATGCAAGCAGTTTTTTTTATAGAGAAAAACCTAATTAGTATGCATTATAAATAAAACCTAATTTAAGACACTTAATAATGTTATAAATTTAATTCAATTTCAAGTTTATATTTGTTTCAATATAAAAGTATTTGCTATCTAAGGAATAAAGAAATTGAATTAGTGAATCAATTATATATATCAGGCGGTCCAGATTCACATCTAACTTAACTTTCACCTACACCTATCCTTTGATCTGCTGGACCGCTAGGGCACTACATAAGATCTGTCAACCTTCTATCTGCATTCTTATCTGTCATTAGTCTTTGGTATAATTTCATTCGGATGTTCTTTCTGAAAATATTGAAACCTGCCTGGGTGGATCACTTCGGGGGCCGATTTTAAGTTTGTGTTTCCACACAAACTGTCTTTTTAACCTTGTTTTTTCCTTTTTTTTTTAAATTGCTGGATGTTGAAGTAGTTTTCTGTCTTGCTCATATATGAGTGTTTTTAAATTCTGTCCGTTGAAGCAGTTTTCTGTCATGCACATGAGTGTTTTAAAGTCTGCCTGTTGAAGCAGTTTTCTGTCTTGCTCATGGGTGTTTTTAAAGTCTGCCCGTTGAAGCAGTTTGGTGTCTTGCTCGGGATTTTGAGGTTTATTGAGGTCGAATTTTACGAGTCATTTATATTCCTACAATGCATTGGCACCATCTGTATGAAGGCCTCCACCACCGCTAAAGACAACCGCGAGGCACGGGAAAGGTTAGCGAGCCTTTCTTTCGTCCTTACTAAGTTCCTTTACTTAGAAAGGTTATTGTTTATTCAAGTGTCGGTTTATCTCTATTTTAGTTTTCCATTTCCTCTTATGAAAATGGATAGGCAACGATAAAAATATTTAATACCAGATTTTGCCATCAGTATTTATCTCATTGTTAAATGGAGAAAATTGTGCAATATTTACGTTGACCTTATTCAGGGGATAGCTGCCCTTTTTTGCACCCCGCTTATCATAATAATGGTCCCCCTAGTATAAATGTTTGACTTGAATAGGAACGAGTACCACCTCACCCCCCCCACACACACACACACACTTATAAAATTTTGTAGTTAATACAATCTTCAATTTTTCTCAACCTCTCAATTGATTCAATTCAATATTGAAATATTTAAAAGGCTACATTTTAATTCTCATCCTTACCCCCACAAACCGTTATAAACAAAAATACAAAAAATAACGCTGAAGTCTATTTTGTATTATTAAACATTTCTATGCGACCCTTTGGGAAATACCAAATCGTGGAGTTTAGGCTGCGAATCTGTCAAAACCGTTTCTTAACGAGCACATTATCTGTAAAAGGAACCTGTGTACAAAATTTTACGCGAATCCGTACGGCAGTAGCCGAGATCTCTTGGTACATAGGCCCTACATAAATGAATGAATAAGTCAGTGGTCTATTTTCCCTATGCAACTTTTCATTTGACTTAAGAGGCCAATCCTTAATTGGTCAGAGGTATTTTGCGATTATAACATAGATTGACGGAATAAAAATTGAATCAATTATTGAGAGAGATTTAAACAATACACTTACCCAAAAGGAGCTGTTTCCACAGAAGTCACCAAAATCCACGGCCATAGCACAGGACACCGGTGGCTATATATGAATTGCAGCGAAACACAAGGGTACAATTTTTTTTTAAATGTATTTTTTTTTCCGTTTTTCAATTCAAATCCATCTAATAGTAATGAGGTAAACGGAATTTAGATTTTAATCTATGTCAAATAATAGTTCTTGATTCCACAACACTTGAGCTATGTATTATGTCGGAATATCCCTTTAATCCAAGTTAGGTCTTGCATTTGAGCTGTCTCCTGAAGTGAACATAGGATGACTAAATAAAATGTTGGTACCTAATTAACTTTAATTATATATTAGTTTAAGTTAGTGTCTACTTAGAATTAAACTATGGGATTACTTTTTTTTTTTCACCACGTCTGATAATAGACTACGGTAACTTTATGCAAAGCTTTTATTCACTGTGCTCATAGAAGAGAATATAGGCCTATAACACTTGTGGAGCATATTTTTAAAGTAAAGGCTTAAATGTTACATCTTGGTTGGAAAAAGGGGCGGAAACACTCGTAACAATAAAAGAATTATTCCTATTATCTAGGAGTTATGGACATCCCCATAGAAGGAGAGAACGGGAATAGGCTAATTCTAATTTATGATAGATTTTTTTCACGCAACAAATAAGAAGAAGGTGTTTATTATCCACGCGTGAATGAGCATTAAATAGAGTTACTGTATGTCAACGTTTTCCTGTCTTCCGTTGCAGTTTACTAAAAAGAAGAAAATAAAAATAAAATTATTAAATTATTTGATAAAACATATCATTGGTCTACTCCATTTTATTAAGTAACGTATTTCTTTGATGAATTTAAGCGACTTTTCAGGCAACATATATATAGGCCTATGCGGTGAATCACAAGCCCATCTAGTTCTTACTGCAGCCAGTAGGCTTTAGGCCTAGACTCAGTGGCGTAGCAAGGTACCTATCCGTGGGCCCGGGTTCACGAATATCTTGGTGGGCCCCCCTATCCCAAGTAAGACGAATGTAAAGTGTGACAGAACAATTGAGTAATCTGAATGTATGGGTATGTTAACCAAAAGACATTCTAATACTTTCTGCTTTATGTAGATCTTGCTTCTCATTTTTAAACATTCACAATCCAACGCTGACTACGCTTACAATTTTGTGTTGGACAATAAGCAGAACAATGTTATCGAATAATTCTCATTTTCCTCTAATTGCTGCAGCTTCCAAGCGTTTTTTTTTTTTTTTAGAAACACAAACTGCTTCGGTACATCAAAATATCTTGATCTCATTGATGTTAGAGCATACTCCCTTGATGACCACGTGTATTATATACTATGCTCTTCCTATTGGATTTAAGACGCGCCCATCTTGAGATGCTGTGAGCAAAAAAACACATACCAAGTCCTTAAAATCTGCAACGTCTTAAGCACAGCTGACGAAATTATTTAAGACCAAGTTTAAGTCGTAGTTAACATAGTGAACATATTGAGCGGCTTCTTTTGATGAAACAATACACAAAGGCCATTGTATGGCATACAATCCACTTACATTGGAAGCACCATCATAGCTTTAGCCTCGCAGTTTATTTAAAGATAAATTGAGATTATTCATTAGTTGGATCATTTGTCCCGCCAGTTTTGCAGACGTCTGGTTCTCACAAAAATAAAAACCTAGAAATAATTCTTAAATTGCTTTTTTTTTTTTTTTTTTTTTTTTTTGTATTCTGTCATTGAGATCACAAAACAGTTTAAAAAAAAACATGCTAATTTGATCAAAATTTACTATGTCTTGAGTGCTCTCAACAATGAAAGAGAAAAATGGTACGGATTAGACCTCGGTAGAAATGCATTGCCCAGCAGGTCTGTTAACTCGTTTAAAATCTGCGAGGCTTTTTTTTCCTTGTAAAATTTCAATATTCATAGCAATTTAAAATAAAATAAAGACTAGTCATGGATTTTTTTTTATAAATATAAAGGTGTAAAATTTCTTTAAGAACCATAATCTAAATACTAATCATTTGTCAGTTCGATAAACATATGCATAGCTTCAGCTGTCTGGTGGGAGGGGGGGGGCTGCTGCGTGGGCGACATCTTTCCGACCACGGTTAATGAACAGGCATTCATCTCCAAAAGACACTATTGTGACTATTCCATGATCATGTTTTCTAAAAATATAGGTCTAATGATGTTAACTTTCTCTAAGAACTTGAACAAACGCTAAGCATTGGTCAGAAAAAGACACTCTTCCATGATAACTTGGACATCTCTCTATCTTCTGGATCTTTTTTTAACCTGCTCCCCAATTTGGTTTCGCCATTCATTGTAACAGAAACATATTCAACTTTAACGATACACGTGGAACTTACTCTGGTGTTCCGTTTTTGTTTTTTTTTGCTATTTTTTTTTCTTTAGACTTATCTCCTTTTCTAATGATCACTTGAAACATTTTTTTACTCAATACAAAGATAACAAAACAATGTGAGGAAGATTTCCGAGGACGCTAGGCTGATGTCATAAATGACATTATTTCAAATAATATACATCATTGACTCGGTTCAAAAGTATTAGATTCACATATTTTGAATTAGTTTTTTTACCAACGTAAGACGAACATAACACGAGTAACAACCAACAAATGTTATTATAACACATTATAAATACAAAAAAGAAAAGAAACAAATAGAGCTTTGAGAAAATTGAATAATTAACATCTGTTTCGAAATTTTAATTCGTGAATTAGTGTCATCCGTAAGTTCTCAAGTGGGCCCAAACTAGTCAAGAGTCATGCAGCCAAGTGCCATGAACCCCTTTGCGCAATTGTTGCTACTCCACAGACTGTGCGCCCCTAATGGTCGTGGGCCCGGGTTCATTGAACCCCTTCGCCCCATGGATGCTACGCCACTGTCTAGACTACTTATCATCATATGTATCTGACATTTACACAATAAGATTCACTGCAAGCACTCTCCATTTTAAGTCACTAAGAAAAATATAGTGATTAGTGAGTGTCATAACTCACTTGAAGTCGAAAGAAACTCACAATTAGACTCTGCACTCTATCTAGAAGAAATAAAGAAACTAATAGTAAATAAAATAAATGAGAAATGGACACGCTCTCATCCAAATCACAAGAAAGATGATGCCTATTATAAGCTATCCCGACAAGATCAACGTCTTATTTCTTCTTCGTGCACTGGCGGATCCGGGGGGGGGGGCGGACAAATTTTAGTAAAGACACCACACAATTTGTAAACGATTTTATTAGTTTAGTTAATAATTTAAACTAATAATTATTTCAACCTATTTTTAGATTATTGCGCCCCTCTCTAATATGTTGGCCGATTTGGTGGATGGGGAGGTGTCGGGGTTCAAATCCTGGTGAAGACTGGAATTTTAATTTCGAGATCATAGGGCACCTCTGAGCCCACCCAGCTCTAATGGGTACCTGACATTAGATGGGTAAAAGTAAAGGCGGCTGTTCGTTGTGCTGGCCACACGACACCCTCGTTTACCGTAGGCCACAGAAACAGATAACCTTTACATCATCTGCCCTATAGATCGCATGGTCTGAAAGGGGAACTTGCTTTTTTTAAAATCCACACTAAGACACCGCTTCTTTCCCAACGCTAGCTGTAACCAAAGAGTTGTGAGTCGTGACAAACATATTTACTATATTTGGTTAAGTAGGGCCTAAATATACCCAAGCGTGACGGCGTATACCCCATCAGCAGCGGTACTTTCAGCAAATTCAGGTAGCCTATACTGCTATAGAGAGATAAATTGTGATAAGCAGATAGTGTGTCGTGCGCTGGAAGTGGGGCTACTTGACATTTTTTTTGTTTTGCCCGTGCGGAGTCTACATGTGGATATTACATTTGATAACGAATTTTAATATTTACTGTGTAAACAGTTGGTTCAGATCTCTGATGGTTCACTTCTAACTTACTAATGACGTCATTTGCCTAGATGCACATAAACACGTAGGTGGCGTGTATGATTCATGTGTTTTATAAGATGCGCTGCCCCGAAATCTCGACATCAGATAGTTTAAAAACGTAGGCTTCAGTTGGTGATGGACTTAGGGGTCGCTTCTTGTCCTTGTATTAAAGCAGAAAAACACTTGCAGTGCGTAAGACTAAAGATATTACAGACTGTTTATTTTCATTACAGTCTTATGTCTTCAAAAAGAATGTAAATATTTTGGGCGCTACTGTAGGCCAATAGTGAGAAGCCTCAGAAATTTAATACTTATTATGAGTATTTCCCCTTTTAATGGGAGGAATGATTAATGATTTTTTTTCCTGCCAAACAATCTTGAAGTAAAGTCTCTATTCCAAGTAAGCCTCCACCTCCACCCCTCTTCATCGAAGCCATTCTCTATAGAAGGCCCTAACACTGTACTGTAACGTCACGAAGTGTGGGCAGTGTAGAGCAACAGCGTGTTGCCACGTCACTGGCCAGTACGACTTTGCAACGATCTATTGGTCTCTACAAGTTGCGAAGTCGCAGGTCAGGGATGAGACCTACTATATAAAGCAGGCATGTCAAACTCATTAAGGTGTATGGGCCGCATAAATAGTTTCTATGACCTGAGGGGCCGCAGCCAAAAATCAGTTCCAAAACAGCCTACTAGTTTTATGTAAATTATAAACAATACAATAGAATACAATAATTAATGGTACACCATTACATTAGTTAGCTAAATTTGTAGCACTATTTCGTAATTAAAAAATTAATATGATTACCCATTATTTTCTTTCTACTGATGCTTGACATCTTTTCTAGGATAAAAGTTTATTAATGTCAGGTCGAATTTTTTTTTTTTTTGCCAATTACAATTTCATCACTGATGACAAATTTCGATCAGAAAATCGCAAATTGTGAGGTGTTTTTGTAGCTTTTATTGTGGAAAAAAACTGCTCACAGAGATAAGTGCTTGCAAAGAGCTAGTATTCTGGCTGCACATTTCCACAATTCAACGTACCGTTCAGGATAAATAACTGTCTAATTTTGGCGCAACCAATTCTATATACATCGATTTCAACAAAAAATCTGATTGCTATCTTATTACCTCTAGTTGCACATTACTAGCAGCAATTTCAGACTCAAATGAGAATGGAGACAAAAGCAACAAAAATTCTTGCTCGTACGGAACGAAGTCACGAAAACGGTTATTAAAAGCATCTACTAACGATTACAGGTGTAAGACATTTACCAAATGTTGTAGCCGTATTTAAACGTTTTAGTTCCTGACATGTTGAGAAGTGAACAAAATTTCCTCTTCATATTTGGTTTATCCACTGTCGTAATTTTGCTTGTAAGCACTTCACATGATTACACGCAGTTGTGACGATTTTGTATTTACTTTTAAGTTTCAAATTCAAGTCTTGCAGGTGACCAGTGAGATCAACTGCAAATAACAGATCCGGAACCCATTCGTCAGTTTGGAAATGTTCAATAGGTTCACATTTAATGTTCAGAAACAATACAATTTCCTCACGCAGAGCAAAAATGCTCTTCAATTCTTCTTCTTCTTCTTCGTTCTCATTGTTATGTTGGAGGGTTCAGATCACTACACCAATATCTGAGATGAACTGCGCAGTGGCGCAGAGGGAGCTCTCCATATAGTTTTCTTTCTATTGGGGTGTTTTGCGGCCAGTGTCTTAGACGGGCCTCTTGGTACAGAGCGCAGTCTTGGAGGACATGGTCGGCATTCTCTGATGACACTCTACATGGGCAGATATCACTGGTTCCAATTTTGAGCTTAAGGTACATGTGTTGTCGCATTCTGTTGTGTCCGGTCCTGAGTCGAAAGATTACACGTTGATCTTGTCGGGATAGCTTATAGTAAGCATCATCTTTCTTGTGATTTGGATGAGAGCGTGTCCATTTCTCATTTATTTTATTTATAATTAATTTCTTCATTTCTTCCAGGTAGAGTGCAGAGTTAATTTCTGAGCCACTTCTTCCTTCCTTAGCGAGTGTGCCAGCCTTCTCGTTTCCCTCTAGTTGAATATGAGCTGGCACCCACTGAACAACGGTCTTTCTGCTGTTGTTGTTGAGATTTGTCAGTGCTGCTCTGAGGTTTTCAACACAAGAGAAACCAGAGTTCTGCAAGCCTTGCAGGGTTGTCTTCTCATCGGTTAGTAGGACAATCTGACTGTGTGGGGAACTTGGATGATTTGCTAGCATGGTAGCAGCTAGTGTTAGTGCTTCCCTTTCTGCTCTGTGGCTGTCAGAGAGCTCACCAGTTGCAATGGATTTTTCTAGTTTTTCTCCATCTGGCCATTCAATGAGAATTCCAGCTCCTACATCTGTGGTTGCTTTATGGGATGATCCATCGGTGTAAACTCTGATCCACTGATCGCTAGGATAATTGGTTTGAAGAAAACAGTTCACTATTTCCTTGAGCTCTGTTGGTCTGTAGTCAGATTTTCTTTTTATGTTTTCAATATGGTCCCTTATAGTAGAAAGAGGGCTTTCGTCCCATGGTGGAGATTTATTATGGTGTATCGAGGATTTTAGAGTTACTTTTTTGAGTTGGTGTTTCTTTTTTAGGTTAACAGATTCCTGTATGAAATTGGTCCTTTTGAGACGGTTTTTAGTGCCAGTTTTGTTGATTTTGGTTTTGAGTGGGTGCCTTTCCAAGGTTTCCAATTTGGTAAATTGGGAGAGGATTTTTATTTCTCTTCTTTCATCCAGAGAGATCAGGGCAGCAGTTTCCTCCATAGCTCTTATGGGTGTTGTTTTCATTGCTCCTGTCATTATCCTGAGACCAATATTTTAATTTTTTTTTATATATTTCTTAGGTTGGTTTGGGCGGCTGAGCCCCATGCTGTGGCACCATATTCTAATACAGGTCTTACATAACTGGTATATGTCTTTTTCAGGATGTTGTGGTTAGCTCCCCAATCTGTGCCAGCTAATTTTTTTTATGAGAGATAGTCTTTGGATGCCTTTACTCTGTGTTTTGTCTATTTGGTTTGCTCTTCAATACTTTATGACAGAAGAGCCAGCGGACAAATTTGTAGTAGGGAACACAATCAAATTCGTGTCCAATGTTATCCTGAAACATTGAAAATTGGCGATGATTTAAATTACGAGCACTAATACAATTGAGAGCGACTGAAACCGGTCTTATGACTTGTTGAAACTGTAATTTCTGGTGCAATTAGCTTTGCATCACCTTTTCTGGACAAATTACTTTAACGACACACTCCTTCATAAAATTACCTTCACTAAATGATTTGCTATAGCTTGCAATTAAGTTTGACAATATGTAGCTTGCTTTCACTTCAGACTCACTCTCGTTGTTCAGTTTAACGAATACTACTTTTCAATTCGTGTAGCTTCTATTTCCCAGCATTACAGTTTAACATTATTTTAATATTTTTTTAGGTGGCCACGCGGGCCGCATGCAAAGTGGTCGCGGGCCGCATGTGGCCCCCGAACGCCTTGTTTGACATGCCTGATATAAAGAATGCCCTCACCCCAATCATCGTTTACAAATCCTATGCACACTAGAAAGTTTTGTTTTTTTTCATGTCTATGAGTTTAAAGTTTAAAACATGGACATACTTTAAAGCCTCAGCAGCTTAAATCATATAGCCTACAATGTCTTTCATATTCATTGATAACCTAAACAATAATGCCAAATAAAGCTCAATTTTATCGTCTCTCGCTGCACATGTAGCTTTACATAGGGCCTACTTTTAGTACTTATATTGACTATTGACTTTAACTTCTTGCCTTATCACGTTGATGGCACTCATATTTTTTTTTTTCGTCATGAAGACATAGACTGTGTCTATATCAGTGGGTCCCAAACGTTTTGGACACATGACCCACTTGCTGAATGTAAGCATTACACTGTCGTGCTGTGCCCATCTTCACAGTGCAGCATTTGAAATGTTAGCTGCACATCAATGTTTCCTCATTGTTCTTCCTGTTAGAGGACACCGTAGTTAAGAGCTGGAGCTTCTTGTTTCTCTAGCTATTGTTTCGACTTCTCTTCAAGGTTTGTTCCTCCCCTCTCCCCATGTTAGGGTAAGAAACGGTTGGTTTGATTAATGTATGTTAAAACCGCGGGATACACATTTGAGGCCAAAAGAAAATCCACAGCCGAAAAGAAAATCTATATTGACCGGCGGAAAATGGTTATGTCTGCGCTGGATGTGGCAAAATAAGTAGGTCACAGGGGCTGCGTACCCAGGGAGAAATAGCCTACTATATTATTATAACATTTTCCATATCGGTGGTCGGTTTAAGTTTTCTTGTCACTGTCCTCGGCTGTAGATTTCGTTTTCGGTTGCCGCATGCTACCAAGAGCTCTTTCATATCGATAAAGCAAACTGGTCTACAAGAGTTACCCCGACCATCTTTCAGCGCATCAAAAAATGATTGCCTTTGCCATACGGGATACTCTGCCTGCCCAGCGTAGCTGTCCAACGAGAAGATGCTTACTTCCTCTACACTGCCCATACCAGCATTCACCAGAGCAACGTAGAGGTTGTAATGCAGTCTTGTGATGTTTGCTCATTAAGTCTGGTAAAATTAATCTATTCTGTTTTCTAATTAATAGGGAGGTTTGAATTAATAAGTTTATAAGTAAATTCTATTATTGTCTCTGCTCAGAAGATAATTTATTCAAATAGAAAACTAACGATGATGTTTGATCTAACCTTTTAAGACTAATTTACCAAAGACAAATCATGCTTTTTTTTAAAAAAGGGCATTGATTAATTCCCTTGACTTTTTTCAGTCTGAAGCATAAAAAGATGTTTTGTTGAGCTTATTATATCAATCATTATAATTCTGATTAAACAGCTTTTTTTTTTAATCATGCACATCATATCCGGCCATTAATTTGAGCTGATGAAATGAAAATAAGGTTTTTCATACTTGTGAGTATTGAGTGAGGTACATACTAGGATCAAGTGTGGTTTAAGTTTGAACACATTTGTAAAATGCCATTATATTGAATAAAAAAAAATTGAGAAACATGAACCAAATGCTAATAAAGAAAAAAAAGATAAACCTATCACATACCAAAGCCACACTGATTGGTTCTATTTACATTGTAATTTATTTTCTTCATTATATCTGTCATACATCAACCTTAAATTTTCAATAAATTCTTCTATTCCAATAAACTTTTTAGCAGAGAGTCCTAAGACAGGCATTGTCTTGGTAAGACTATGGCTTCCCTCCTCACTAATGATCTTATTCATTTCTTCTTTTAGATACTCCAGTTTCTCTGCTGCCCCGATGACATCAATTTTGTTACCAATCAGGAGGTTCGGCCTGTCAGCCAATCCAGGCTGATACTGATTCAGCTCAAACCTGAGCCAATTAAGTTGTTCAAGGGGCTCCTCAATAGACAGGTCAATCACATAAATAAGACACAAGCAGCGCTCAATGTGACGCAGGAATGAGATGCCCAGACCTCTGTTCTGGTGAGCTCCAGGAATAAGACCAGGAATATCTGCAACTGAAAACAGAAGAGTTTATTAGAAAATAATAAAATCTATGTAAAGTTGAACTTTGTTTTATGAACATGGCTATATCAAGAGAAGAAAATTGAAAAGTTAATGTGGTGAAAACAAACAGATCTTTCTAGTAAAAAGAAAATGCTTTAGCACGCACAAAAAAACAGCCTTGTGTATCCAAAAGTGTATTAGAAAGTAAATGTTTTAGTATTTGTCACAAGCCCCTCTTTCTCTCTTCCTAGTGGTGGTTGTCACGATCTGTTCTTGTAATGTTGTTAGATGTCACTAGCTGTTAGGAGAGAGGTCTTGTGTTGCCAGGGATTGTATTTTGAAATATAATATTGAATAATGACGATCTAGGATTCAATAGAGTAAATGCCTTCATAAAACAACTCAGGAACCTGTATTAAAACTCAACATAAGTACAGCTATGTACAAATATATCTCAATGAAACAAGAAGCTGAACAAAGACATATTTCTTTAAATTTTAGAACTACAAAATTACATGCGACTGAGCTCAACAAATTATAGGCTCCAACTGAATTAATTCCAGCTCTCTGGGCGGAAGTTGTCAGCAGACTTGTTCTGAATTCATCCCTCTCAACCAATCACATAGACTTCTCTATGTCATGTGACTGATGTTCCAACAAGCTAAAAATAACTCTTGTTTTTTTTTTGTTGACCTTGCCTTTTGCAAAACAACATGTTTATGTGTATGTGACAGTATTGAAAACAAAAAATTTGCTCACCAGCAATCTATTAGAAAGAAAATGTTTTTGTATTTGTCACAGGCCAAAAGATTGCTTACAGTGTCATTTAAGTTTATCCACAACATTAATTTCTCTTGATAATCCTAGGTGTGACTTAAAGTCCTATTAAGTCAATCTATCCACCTGGTGGAAAACCTTTAATCGCTCACCCCCCCCTGCCTATCTCTTCCATCACCTTTATAAATCTGCATTATTAAGAAATCTACACACTTCATGATTTCTCCACTCGCTGACAGACGAATACCTGGTGCCATGTATACCAGTCACTACTAGTACTTGATAGTACTACCACTATGACCACCTCTACAATCACAAATTATTGTTCCTGTTGATGCTACTACCCATGATAGATCAGCTCTGCTTGCAGTACTCTTCAAGCCCACGGTAGCCTGCCACCCGCACCTCTGTGCCCACAACTGACCCAGTTGACATTGGATTGACACTCCGCAACCACCAAGTCAACAGTGACCCTCTACCCTCTAAAGCGCCACCAGGAGCTTCAAGCCCTCCACCAAGGAGCACAGCCAGCTGTAAGGAACTCTGGTGTGGTTTGAGTTGTAGGATCGTGTCTTAAGGTTATGAAGCTCGCCTGCAGACCTTTAGTATGTACACAAGCAGGCTATATGAAAAATAGTACTCAATGAATGAATATAGCTTAAATATTTATTTATAACACAAATGGTCTACACATGTAACATGGCATACATAGGTCATCAATATAAAATACTAAACGTGCCCGCATTACATTACAGGGTGCTTAGACTAGTAAGTAAATGATTATTAAATGATGAATAAATGAGTACTTAAAGGCTACAATGCCACAACATAGTATTACCCCAAAATAGTACAAAGTAGGAATAATATCTCAAGATCTAGGCAATACAACTGACACAATAAATAAAACACCCTACTCAGACCAGGTCAGCTCTCCAACTGACTAGACTGACCGCTAGCAAAACTTATTGTCCCCCCCCCCCTTGCAGAACCCGTGACAAAGCAGTTCACCACTCACAACAAAATAAATAAACAAACACACACCCAATCTCACACACCCCCTGCTCTTGACACCAGCTACAATGCAATAGAATTCCAAGGACAAAGTGACACTTTTTCTCATACTTGTGATAAGGGTTATGATTAAATTTTCCCATTAAGAGATATGATGTGATCCCCTTTCCTTTATTTTGTTCATCTTTTATGTAAATAAACATCTTATAAATTATTAATTATTGTATCTTTCTCTATCGTCTATTTGTTGCATGCCTGTCTCTGATTTATCTTTGATGACCCAGCCAGCATATTGCAAACTCAAACAATCATCCCATAGAAACCAAACAATCCAAACATACAAGCAACATTTTGTTTACCAGCAATCTATTAGAAGCAAATGTTTTAGTTTTGAAGACAACAACCTTGCTTACCAGCTATTTGCTCATGATCCTGATACTGAACCATTCCAATGTGGGGATTTAGAGTTGTGAAAGGATAGGCAGACACTTTGGGCTGTGCACGTGATATAGCCCGAAGCAAAGTAGATTTACCAGCATTTGGGAAGCCAATCTAGAAAAATAGTTAAAGGTCCTTTTTATAAATACTGATGGAAAATGTAACATTACAATAACATATTAACTATAAAAGCAGATATACAAAGTAAAACACTTTTGGTTCATTATTAAAAAAAGAGATTAAAAACCACTGGAACAATAATATTAGCACTTTAACATTAACTTTATGGTACAATCTAACTAGTAGGATTTATACATTTACATTAAAAATGACAATATGGGACGAGGAATGTGCCTTTTTCTTTGTGATTAAAAGAAACGGCAGTATTCTACATTCAAAATAGTCCAATTTTTATATGGCTAAAGTATTAAGAAATCAGAAGCCAGGTGTATCTATTTGATGGCAGATGACAACAAAATTAGCTAAATCAATTAAAGTTGTTGTTTTTTTGTCAAATCAACAAATATGTTAATAAAAAAGTATGTAGTTTTTAAGATATTTTTAATCCTTTTTTTTTTGTTTTGGCAAAACTCTGATACTGGTTCTACCAGTACTAATTACAGAGTGAGCATAAAAAAGATGTTATCAAAGGAGATATATATTCATAATATAGGAAGTACTATTGAACTGATCAATACCATCCATAAGTGTCTTAACAAAAGAGAACAAGTTTCAAAACAATATTTAGGCAAGAGAGTAAGATTATTAAAACAGCTTGGCTTTCTCATTAACCAGCATCCTAGGCTTTTGTTATAGGTAAGTGGAATGTGATAGGGGAAACAATCCTCATATTAGAACTATTAAATAAGACAAGCTTATCCATTCTTTGAAGTATTGTGGGTGATACTTTAACTGCAATTAGAATGGAGTCTCTTAAAAAACCTATTTTATTTAATGAATGAATGCTAAAAACTTCAAAATCCAAACAAGAAAGAAAGTGGATCCCAGAGGATTCACACTGGTCATAGGGTTAACAGACAAGGAAACCAATAACAAAATTTAACAGCTATAAATACTAAATTTGTTGAAAAACACAATGCATCATCTCACCAGGCCAGCATATGCCATGGTCTTCAGTTCTAAATAAAGATTTCTGCATTGTCCTTCGGCCCCTAATTCAGCAATGGCAGGTGCTCGGTTTTCATTGCTCAGAAAGAAGTAGTTCCCTTTGCCCCCGGCGCCACCTCGTGCAGCAATGAAAAATTCTTCCTCATTGTCAAGTGAAGCTAACACTTGCCCATCTTTTGCCTTTATAACAGTTCCTAGAGGAACCTATAGAAACACATGTGATAGAATTTATATAATTTTAGTAAAATAGACACAATCTACAATTTAAATTTTAAAAAGTTATTTTTTCCACATATTAGATAATAAAAACTTCTTAAAAAAATATTTTCGCACAAAATTTTTCCACTTTATATCGAGACTTTAGGAAACAGGGGGAGATCACAGAAGGAAAAGCTTTCTTTATTCAATTATTTTCTATCCAATACATGAATTAGTAATTCCACTCTGTATTCTAAGTAAGCTCTACACTCATCATTATTAATCCCCTTAACTTGTTTGCGTGTCTGTGTGCATGTTTCTGTGACAATGACAGAAACAGGCCTCACAAGCCTTTAGCTTAAGAACAACTAGGGTAGAAGAAGCTTTTGTACAAATTTGTCCTAGCATATGGGGCGAGGAATGTGCCTTTTTCTTTGTGTCTGAGTATTTTATTAAATTTTGTTTTTGAATTTGTGTGCGAGTTATCTTCACCAGATCCTAGATCTAGTGTTTTAGCGTAAATCTAGAGACTAGCGTTTTTCTAGAGTAATCTAGACATTAGAGTAATTAGACTAGATTAGATGTATCGAGATCAATAAATTGACTAAAATTCAAGGCTAACTTACATTTAAATCTAGATGATTTACAGACTTTCTACTCGAACTCTTACAAGAAGATTTAGGTGAGGGAGGGCCTGGACTGGTGTAGCCTACAAATTAGGCTGCTTAGGCTCTAATTATAGACAATAGTCACTACAGCAGTGTTTCTCAAACTGTGTGCCGCGGGAGTTTTCAGAACGCCACTCGTGCAGCGTTATACAGGTCTGCCTACTATTTAATTTTTCTTTTACGTTGCCATGACATCCCCACTTGCAGTGACCAGTAAATGGTTTTTAGGTGTATAACGATAATTACAAATTTTCAATAAGCGTTATTCATTATTATCCATGGAGAAATACGTTAGCAAGAATGAAACTGCGAAAGCGTTAAACGAAAAGCAAGGAACCAAACGAAGGTACAAAGAAGATTACATTGAATATGGTTTTATATCTTCGGGACCTGAAGATTCTCCATTATTTTGTAAAGATTTACCAACTACCACAAAAGGCGAAGATATTTTGCTCTTCAAACTACAGTGGAAAAACTGTGTCAGCGTTTGCACCTATGGATGTCCTTTCATGCAGGGAAATAGAAAGGGACTCGTCACTCTTGTGCGTCAATATAAAACAAATGTCTTAGTAGTTCACTGCATGATCCACAGAGAAGTTCTTGCCTTCAAATCTTTGCCGAAAGATTCAATGTTTGTTCTGGATCAAGTGATTGAAGCTGTAAACTTCATCAATCTCGACCGCTTGTATCCCGACTTTTCTCTAAACTTTGTGAAGCAATGGATTCAGACTACAAATGCCTCCTGTATCACACCAACGTTCGTTGGCTCTCAAGGGGAAAAGTGTTAAAGCGTGTCGTCCAACTCAAGGCTGGGCTGATTTCATTCTTGGAGGCTGAGAAATAAGACTTTGAATTTTCTATTCATGATGAGATTGGTGGGTTAAGGTGACATTTCTCTCTGATTTATTTGACAAATTACATTCATTGAATTTAAGTTTTGAAGGACCATCGGAAACCATCATCACTGCATCCTAAAAACTGAAGTCATTTGGTGAAAAATTGTCTTTGTGGCAAAGTAAAATCTCGAAAGGAGTCTTCGACTGCTTTCTTCCTTACAATGAGTGTGCTTCAAATAAAGAAATCACCCCCTCCCTTCCCCAAATTGTGTACACTTTGACACACCTGCTGTCAGCAATGCAGCATTACTTTCCAACAGTTGGAAGTAATGAGTATGGATGGGTCAGCTATCCATTTGGAAACAATGAAGCTACAAATCTTACAACTGAAGAAGACGAGCAGCTCATTGATTTAAAAAAAAAAAACGATGCAATTCTTAAGTCAAGTTTTGCCGAGAAAACCCTGGATGTGTTTTGGATTTCAAATTTCAATCAACAAGTTCTATCCTGCAATCAGTATAAAAGCAATCAAAATAGTTCTTCCATTTGCATCTTCATGGCTTTGTGAGTTTGGATTTTCAAGACTGACTGCAATCAAGTCCAAGAAAAGAGAAAGACTTCTTACAATAGACAATGAAATGCGAGTTTGTTTGTCGACTTCGGAGCCTCGATTAGATCGCATTTGCTCTCAAAAACAGGCACCCCCTTCACATTAAATAAAATACTTAAAAACAGGTAAAATATTTTTTTTCTTTTTATTCTAAAACAACTGTTGCTCTTCGTGGTGTGCCGCGAAATATTTGTAGTTTTTTTACTGTGCCGGCAGACAAAAAAGTTTGAGAAACACTGCACTACAGACTAGATCTAGCGCGTCTTCATTGGTAACTAGTATGAATAATAACAACCATATCTACGCTGCCTTCAGAAAAAAAAAACTGCCAGGTGAAATGCTTGCTTGAGCTAAGGCCATGGTCAATCACGAGGTCGCGCTTCACAAGTGGGTGAAAGGCGGTGTAGACGCGTCACTGGTCAGCTCATTAACACAGCCAGCCAGTAACGTCAAGCGATCAGAATGCCTAGTTACGCTGTTTTTTTCCCCCACATTTTTAGCAAGAAATATGCAAAATAATGTTTAAAAAAATTGGGTAAAATTTTAGAAGAGAGGACAAAATTTAGGAGGATTCTGGCAATTTTTAGGAGAATTTTAGGAGACTTTTAATTTTTTAGGAGATTTTAGGAGTTTTTAAGAGCGCTATGAACCCTGCTAACCAAGGTTAAATAACATTTTAGTTTTATGTTCTTATTTGATTTATAGAAATTTCTTTTAAATAAACCCTAATGCTTTGTTTGATTTTTTTATTGTTTCATCAATATGGGGATTCCATGACAGTTTTTCATTTATTATAACACCTAGTTATTTTGCTTTTTTAGTCTGTGTTACTGGTTTACCATGAATAAAATAAGTGGAATTTATTTGTTTTAGTTTTTTTTGTTACTCTCAATAACTGACATTTTTCTGGGTGGAAAGACATGCTCCAATTTGATTCCCATTTTTGTAATTCATCTAATTCTCTTTGTAAAATTTCTGTATCTTGTGTTGTTTTTATTGTTCTATATATTATGCAATCGTCTGCGAATAATCTAACTTTTGTTCCTGAACTAATGCAATTGGGTAACTCGTTAATGTAAATTAAAATTAGTAGTGGTCCTAAGACTGTTCCTTGAGGTACGCCTGAGTTTACTGTTATTGGTGTTGATTTAAATGTTTAGATTACATTACAAACCAAAATTTAAACTTGGCAATAGAAGCTTTGAATGTGCTATCCATATAGATAAAATACTATTTTCATTATTATTTAACATTTATACTAAATACTAATTATAAAAATTGAAGAACAAAAAAATGATATACTAATTGACAGTTTTAAGTCTTGTTAGAAAAAATACAAAATCTAGTGGGATATATCAACAGAAGTGAAGATAAGCTTACATCAATATATCGATGCTCAGCATTCCTTCCATCTCTTTGTTTTGATAGTCCTCTTCTTCCATTGAGTGCCATCTCTTTATTACTTACATGATTCAATGACTTTTTATTGTGAGTAGCTACAAAACATAAAATGAAAAGCAGATTTAACTTATGTCATGTGAGAATAGAAAAAGTCTTGAGATTTTTAACTGTCAAAGGTTTCAAAATTACCTATTCAAAATATATTTATGATGTTCCATTCTGGCGTCATTTTATGATTAGTGAGATTAGTGAGGGATTAGTAAACTTAAAAAAAAAACTTAAATAAATTGCTTTGTGAACAATACTAAATGTATTTATAATACAGACAAAATCAACTTGTGATGAAAGGATTTGTAGACTTTAGTAATTATATTTTTTTTAACAAAATCTGACTCACTACAATAACAAGGCTTTTAGTCTTCTGTTCTGGAGTAGTCTATCCTAACTAAAACCAAGTGACAACAATGCCACCAATGTTGCGCCATTTACAACCAATGGCTATTACAATCCCACCCTCACCCATAGAAACACACTCCATTTTTAGTAGTTATGGAATCCCCCCCCCCCCCGGCTCCAATACATAACCCTATTCCATTTCTTTAATAATTGTTTCATGTATAGTATATGTACATTTTAAAATACTTCTATTTACATGTTTTTAAAGATGTATTGAAACTTTTGAGTAATTAAAGCATTCAAGACTGAAAAGTTTGTTAAGGCTTTGGCAAGTTTTTATTTACTTTTAGTGACTGAGCATTACTCCATTTAGAGAAAATGTTTATAAAACTAGACCAAACATTATGAGTGATTTAAGGTTCAATTTATGGAAGTTTTATGTGAAAAAGTAATTACCGTATTACCTGTATTACAGAGAGACAAGCAGAGATACATGATACTAGATCTACCATAATTATATATATGACATTATTTATCATTAACAAACAGGTTATTTAAAGCCATTTAGCAATTTTGTTTCATTAATAGTGAGAGCACAAAAAAACAACAGCCAACCTGCAAAGGCTTAATAAACTATTATTAACTGAATATATATATATATATATATATGTATATCATATACAGAGAAAAAAATAGAAATAAAGTCCACCTTTAAAAATAACATGGCCGCCATGGCCTCCATTGCCGCCGTCTGGTCCAGCCCACTCTTTCTTAGGTAGAGACAGAAATGAAAGCATACCATCACCTCCTTTACCCCCTTGTACTTCTACTTCCAAATAGTCCACAAAATGGTGAGACTGACAAAAATATGATAAAGGCAAGAGGTCATGAATTATAAATACACTAGATATTAATTGTACTAATCTGTCTGCAAGTACTTCATTTTCTCATTCAATGTAAATCAGTGTTTCCCAAACTGTGTTCCGCAAGGCCTGAATAGGTGTTCCACAAACTCCTGGAATAATTAAGTATCAGACCACCATGTGAATTAATCACACTAAAAAAATAAGCAAAGTATTCTGTTAAATATTCTGAATGTGTGAAGTGTTCCATTAAGGAAAAGTTTGGGAAACATTTATATAAATGACCCAGATTGCTATTTTTGATTACTTGAAGTTAGAAATGAGTTGAATTAACTTAAAGGGAAACTCTCATAGTTTTTCAAATTTGAGTTATTGACATATTTAAATTCTGCGTAAAAAGTTGTAATAGTAAACATTACATCATTTTTTATTTAAATGTTTAGAAACATTTATATTAATAAATTAGACAGTAAATTCGCCACGCCTCCTAAAAAACGGGGTTCTTTGAGATTTGGTTTTTATCTTAGGCATACGTCACTTCCATCAACAATACTGAAAGGGAAACTAGATTTAACCAATCGTATCGCTTCTTTATTACAGTAGCTGTCAGGCTCTTAGGCTTAGTGACAGTATAGTCCAGAGCTATGCTATAGTTTTATATATAGAGAGAGGGAGATGTAATAGCATTAGGATAACCAACTCGCAAAAAAAAACAACATTTTCATCTAAACCTCTCCCTATCCCAAGTAGTAAATATATCGTGTGTCTGACTGATTCGAACAAACTGGTCAGTGTAAGGCTAGTCTAGACTACGTGTAGTCGGTCATGACAAGACAACCAAGCGATAATGTTTGTTGTGTGTTAAGCGGTCAGGTGAGAAAATATATACTGCCGTGGTTAGTCAAGCATGTAAATCTACTTTCAACATGCATTTTTTTTCTTTGCTTACAATATTTAGATCTAACTGCATAGAAGAAGATATATTTCTTTTACGAGAATGTAAACTTGACTGTTTGGCTTTCCGTTATTCAGTAGGTACTTGGAGTAGTATAGGATTTGTGTATCTGTTCGTGACATCACATAGAAATTCCGTGAAAATCTGACCGTTGTGGATGCGCAGAAAAATTACGTCAGAAAAACATCAATTACTATGTTATTCTTGCAAATTAAAAAAAAAGAATAATATATTCATTATCTGTAAATCAAAACACATATTATATCAAAAACTGTCAAAACCATGAGAGTTTCCCTTTAAGTAATTTTAAACATCTTTTTATCTGTGCTATTTTTTTAACCAGATATTTCCACACACCACCCTGTGCTAATGATCTTTTACCTTGTGGATGGTTTGTTCAACATTCTTTAATAAATTCCTTGCATGCTCTTTTATGCCTTGTCAATTAAGTGATTGAATTTTACTGTACTGCTCCTGTAGATGAATCTTCTGGGGACTTTAACTTTTGGAAAATAATCTATGATCCATTAAATGTGTCCTTGATTCCCAGTGTACCGGTAGCATAAGGCTGTAACAATACTTGACCATTTCTTTATCAATCTCCTAGATGTTTGCTTTGGTCTCCCAGTCTTTATCTCCCCTGTGGGTTGTAATTTAGAGCCTGTTTTTGTGATTTTTTTTTCTTTCTGTTCTTCACATGTCCTATCTTATCTTATATAATACAGACGTTACTTCAAAAAAGAAGATGATTACGTCCTACGCGTCATGCAAGACAAGACCTATTTACCTTTGCTAATAGCTTTTTATAACCAATTTAAGCAGATTCATTTTAAAAAATCTCTGATCTTAATACCATGAACAACAAAATCAACAGACAACAAACCTTTTTGTCTTCAATGCCCTTGCCTTTCTTTGGCAAAAGATGCTTAGCGACTAAAGAATAACATCTTGAGCAAATCAGACTTCTTCCAAAGTGAAATACATCTTGCCCAAGATTAGCTGATCTCCAGTTAGTGATGAGAACTTTTCGTATGCTATAGGACAGCATGTTGGTTACTTTATTCTGTCATAAAAAAAGAGGAAATAATGAACATTTTAAGTATGGAATATAAAACACTTTAAAATAAATGGATAAATATTGTGTATAGAGATGCGATTCAACAAATTGTGACATTTCAAGCTACTAGAGTAGATTTTTTACTTTTCATTAAAAAAAAAATATTTGCATTTTACAAACAATAGTAAATAGTAATAGTAAACAATGACTAGACTTTAAGCTGCAATTCAATATATAGAGTAGTATCATCTAGACAAGTCTTTAAAAAAAAATGTGAATATTGAAAGGTAGTTTTTCCTATATTCTGAGATTCAGAAATGCATTTTCTGTGCTTATAAGAAATATCCTGCTTATCTTCTAACAAAAATAAAGTGTAAGTCAAATATCAAATCTACTATTTGTGGCATTTAAAGTGAAATAAGCAAAGGTGGCCATGGAAAAAAATAGAAAGTCATGTGACCAATAATTATCACTTGTTGGAGGATGTACTGTTTCTCAAATTGTGTAGAAAAAGTGCATTATCTCTGACCTAGAGCGTGGTGGTGAACTGCATCTCTTAAGCCGCATACAGCTCTTTGACTAACAGTTTACTGCAGGCACAGAATATTATTTATTAACTTGCCTTGTCAGAGTTTTTACTTATTTTGTAATTTGGGTGGGGCATACGCATGTGCGAGTTATAGGGTATTTCTAATTGAGGTATGATGAGTATGCAGATAATCTGCTGCATAACAAGGTTCTTTGTTTTCAAACGTTTCCTTTACTGTTTACTGAAATAAAAGTATTTTTTCCTGTCAAAAGTGTGTATTATGCAGAGCTAACAGAATGTAGGATGTTACTACTCATCCAAATTAGCTTAATTGTAAGTTACAAAAAAAAGGAAACTTTTCATTCAAAACAAACTGTAGCTTTTCACCAAAGTTTTTGTAAATACAAGAGAAACTCCTATTCATTTTTCATGTGTACTGAAATATTGCCAAAAAATAATTCTAAGATTGATGAAATAAAATGTTTGACCTATAATATTAACATAGGCAGTTTTGAAAAGCAGTTACTATACTAAAAATTATGGAATTAAAAGTTTGAGCATACGTCTTTTTGACAATTTTGAGATAATGGAGAAAAACAAAAGAAACTTATGTATTACATACATCTTTGCCAGCTTTGAGAACTGAAGATGAAAGATATCTATAACTTCTGGAATAATATTCCTGGCTCATATGCTGTTCTTTCCTTATTAAATTTTAGTATTCACATTATTTGAACAATCATTTCAAGCATCAAATTAATCAAGAGTTAAGAAACTAGGCTTATTGATGAGACATGTATTGTGTTTACCCTTACTTTTCAAGAAAATATAAAGCCATTGACATTGTCAACATTATTTGTAGTTTTAAAAATATTATTTAACTTGTTATATACAGTTTAAAACAAATGTAAATTAGTTTTTCTCAAGTTGTTGCTTGAATTCTTGCTGATTTATTTAATTAATGGAACCTACCAAATGGTATGAAAACAGATCAAAATGTAAATTATATTTTATTAACCCTTCCTTACAATTTGGTGAGCATATATGATAATTTGCTTTAGTTTTTCTTAGGGAATGTAGGCCGTTTTAAGTGTTTATTAAATTGTTATGTATAGATTTATCTAGAATCTAATGGTGTCACTGATAAACATACAACATGCATGTAATTCATGCATGTCTAGAATTTATTATTTATATTTATAGATCATCTAAAGGCTAGATTGATACATGAAACGCTATAGTATAGTCACTATGACTATACTATAGATAGATCTATATCATATATGATATAGAATATATAAGACCTAGATTGCCTAGATCTAGAAGTAGAATAGAGATCAATTATAATAATTTAAATAATATTGAGCACAACACAACTGGCAGGATTCTTATCATTGGGGCCTGGGTTAGGGTGATGAGGTCAAAGAGCAGTAGGAGCTAGGGCCTACTCTGCTTGCTTCTAAACTCTAAACAACATTTTAATTATTTTCCAACAATGCAACATAGATCTAGATCTAGTATGATTACGTGATAAAAAGCATGCCTCTCAAAGTATCACCACTCGTCCACTGCCACACCACGTCACAGTCAGTAACAATAGTCAATACAATCAGAATGCGTTGAA
The DNA here is from genome assembly GCA_021533235.1 of Biomphalaria straminea. Lineage (NCBI taxonomy): Eukaryota > Metazoa > Mollusca > Gastropoda > Planorbidae > Biomphalaria > Biomphalaria straminea. The sequence continues at coordinate 22,661,717 of JADKLZ010000167.1, forward strand.
TTAATATCTAGACTATAAATCTAGATAATGATAATCATAATAATGACTGTAGTGTAAGTGTGTGTAAGACAGTCACTTGACAGTGTAAAAAGTAGATCTATCAAAAATTATATAGAGTATAGAGTCTAGCAACAGTAAAGTGTAATTTCAAAGTTGTAACTCAACTGTAGTAATATTCGTAGTAATATTCTATAGACTATGACTAAATCTTTATATTTTCTTTGTAAGGTCTTTCTCTTTTTAGAGTATCTACTAAATCGGATCACCCCTTTATAAAAATTGAAGGAAAACAAGAACGAGATGTGATGATCCCAGATTGAAAATCTAGATCTAGATCTACTATCTAGCCGATATAGACAGAGATCTAGAAGTCTAGATCTAGATTCTACAAAATCTAGACACATAGAGAGAAATTCTACCAATCAGGAAACGTTTTATTTATCACGCCAGCCAGTTTCTGCGGTCCTCAGGGATATCACTACCGTCAATAGTGATCTGTCTCTAGGCTAGGTGACTGTTTGAAACTTAGATTAAACTAGTCTACATAATCGATATCTAGTCTAGATCTAGATTTAAACACTATTCACAATGGGAGTAAAATCGGATACAGATATATTTTCAAATTCAATGACAGAGGAGGATCCTAATGATAATATACAGTATTCTGAGGGAGATGCTGCCAAAAAACCTAGGTGGGGTCCTGAACACGCAGGAGCCAAAGAGCTTGCTAGTAAATACACTGCAGGTAGAGATTTTTTTCTACGTCTTATTTATAAATATTTAACTTAATTCATTACTCTTTATAATTATTGTTACGAATCTCAGATTCCTATCTCAGGCTTCCATAAACACTGCTA
>JADKLZ010000167.1:22662973-22681161 GCA_021533235.1 Biomphalaria straminea
CAGACTAACAGACCTGGTCTCCTCCGTGTCCTGTCTTGAACTGCCTTTCTTTACACACTGTCTCTCGTACACGCAGGCCTGTGATCAGATGACCATAACAGTGATCACGTGCAAAGTTCATGCCTTGCCCTGCGATGTAGCACACTAACTGCCGAGTGACTAACTGTTTAGCTGGCCTGTGTCAAAAATATCAGCTGATCACACTGTTAACCCTTTTGCGCCGCCAATAGGGTTATAGCATTATTATAGACTAGGTCTAGAATAGAGTTTAGATCTCTATATTAATCTATGACTATATATAGATCTATATATTATATATTAATATATAAATATAGATCTATATCTATAATCTAGATTACGTATTTAGTATTAGTACTATTAGATCTAACTATTTTAATATAATTAGTTAGTATTAAATTAGACTAGTAAGTAGTAATACTAATATACTTACTTTACTAATAAAAATACTAATTATATTAATTATTATTTAGCCTGAGTATATAGATACTATAGTATAGTATACTATTAGTATTAGACTAGACCTAGACTCCTAGTAGACCTAGACTCTAGACTAGGCTAGACCTAGACCTAGTAGTAGCCTAGTTTGACCTAGAATCTAGAGATCTAATTAGTGACTTTGTCTTAGTCTTAGATTGACTATTTAAATTATTAGTATGTATATATATAGTAATTTATAATTTAAGTAATAGATCTAGTCTAGTAATTAAAATTCTATTCTTTCTACAGATCTAGATCTATATCATTATATTTATATCTATGTTGTATTGAGTATAGATCTAGTATTGTTAATGTTCATCTGCCTTCTTCAGTCGTAGAATGATATATCTATAAATGGGTCATCTCGCACACTTCCTTATTCTTATGGGGCTGTGGAGCCCTATTTTGGAGAGACACTCTCGTCCACAAATATCGCAGGTTAAGGTGGTTTTCGCTTCAGTGGTAGAGGAGCTGGCCATTTTTCATATTGTCCGTTTTTCTGCCAGAGTTGAGGCGCATGTTCTTTCGCTGTTCATAGCTTTGTTGGTCACTGTCTCTCTATCTGATGCGGTCTAGAGATGTCTTCCCAATTGTCATTATTGATGTTCACTGATTTGAGGTCTCGTTTTACTTCATCTATGAATGTAACGGAGGTGGGGGGGACCAGATTTTCTTCAACCAGTGGCAAGTTGTCTGTAGAGGATGATACGATTTCGGGATACGATTGTCCTCCATCCTGCGAACATGTCCAAACCAGTGCAGGCAGCATTGTCTGAGGCTGTGAAGATGCTGTTCTGACCATATTGATAATGATATAATTTAGTTAGATCTAGATCTAGACTAGACATGTTACTGTTACACTGTTACGACCCAGTTCAGTAAATGAGTAATGTTAAGAAGTTAAGTTCAGGAACTGTAGAGTAGCAATTCTAGATCTAGACTCAAAATGATGCTGGCACTAGTAACTCACTAGTACTAGTGCAGTGAGTGCACTGAAGACTGAAGTTGTAGACCATTGTGGTTGTCACAATGTAGATCTAGATATTAAGATTAGATCTAGTAGAATGTGTAGTGTTACTGAGTGTAGATCTGTATAGATCAGTGGTGCCCAAACTACGGCCCGCGGGCCGGACGTGGTTCTATCCGGCCCGCCAAAACGTCGGCAAATGACCCCCCCCCCCCCCCAAGTTTAAAAAATATCTTTCCCTATTTTAGGGTAAATGGATTGCTACCGATGGTAAGCCAAAATATTTGTTTTATAAAGAAAGCTTGGCTCCCCTTAAAGCACATAGCAGCTTTAGGAAATCAAATACATAAATAAGGCGACATTCTTGATTTGAGACGCGATAGTTCAATTACACCTAGAGAGGATGATTGATGAGAAAATTTACCTAAAATGAGAAGAAAATCAGTTGGCTGTTTATTTTCTGTTGCCGCTGACAAGTCTACCAACATATCAAAATTTTCAGCGGTATCAAAATGTTGGTATTTATTCGCGATCAAAACAACAGTTTTGAAATCAGAAAATGGGTAGCTATTTTGAGCATGCATCCGATCGCCAGTGGCGAAACATTGCCAAAAAAGTTTCAACCATCACAGAGATAATCTTTTTCCCTTGGAGAAATTAGTGGAAGTGACTACTGATGGTGCTATAACTATGGTTGACAGCAGCTGGATATTTAAAAGTAGTTTAGGATAAACTTCTCATTAATTAATGTAAATACTAGATTCACGGGTTTCTAATAACAAAAAAAATATTGTATAATTCTCTTTTTTTTTTCCTTTTTTCGTCATGTGGCCCGCGACTCGAGTGTCGGATATTAAAATGGCCCGCCGTCCGAGTGAGGTTGAGCATCACTGGTATAGATCATTGATGCTCAACCTTATTTGGCCTGTGGACTATTTTGATTTCTGACACTCATGTCACAGGCCAGGTCAATGAAAATTTTTTTAAAAAGGAAATAGACTTAGACAAAGCTATTTTCATTAGGAATCTGTGATTAATTCATAACCAACTTTTGAATATTAAATTGCATGGATGAGACACCAAGTCAGAACACTGAATCTAGAATTCTAGTAGTTCGTCCGTGAGATGGTTATAAATATAACATGGGTTTTGCCTGATTCATCACTGAAAAAGTTTGTCTCACAAATAATGGCTTGCAATTATTTTGATCATCCTTTATGCTTGTTTTCTTAGATTAAGAAAAGTTTCTGCTGGCAACATGGAGTAGAAATCGATTGAAATCTGAATCACTTGAAATATGTCAAGCAGGGATGTCTGGCTTTGTAAGAATCAGTTCCAGTAGCAGCTCTGTCTGGGCACTTGACACATGGATTTTCATAAGGAAAAACATTGTTCAATTTTAACAAAACCATCATCACAAGGTCCAGACTGAACACCTTGCCACATAGATTTTGTTGGTGAATAATTCAAGGAAGTCACAGAGGCTCTGTTTCATTGGACCTGACAACTTTTCTGTAACTTTAGCACCATCAGTTGTCACTGCCACGAAGAGAAAGATCCTCTGCCTGTATATTATTATGGCTGAAAGTTCAAAATTTTGTATCACTCAAGCTGGAAAATTAGTGAAGAGTCAGGGTAACTGTTAAGTTGGATGGCATTGGCTCTGGATGGCTGTCTTGATGGTCTTGTGTTTGAACCCTGTAAGTTTGATTACTAATCTTGAGAAGTTTGAGATAGGAATAATCTTGAACTCTGTAGGAAGGCCTGAAATATACAAACCAAACATCTAAAGCTTTGAAAACTGTTTATTTTTTATTTATCATTTAATTCTTGTACACTGGTATTTCTCACCAGTTTTACCTCAAGATACCTTCATCTGATGTCTAAAGAAAGAGTATATTGGGTCTTAATTTATAAAGCATTCAGGGTTCGAACTCAGGAGTCAGGACCTATGTACATGTTGCTGTGGTCACATACTACATGATCAGGCAGCCATTGAGGGAAACTGAAGCACCTGTAATATGAAATGTTGCATTTTAACTAATTAAAGTGCAAGCCTTCATTTCTATATCAGTGTTGTATATAATGATGAATACCTGGATTTTTTGATGGTGGTGACAGTGGTTCTCCAGGTCTCTGCTCCATAAAGTAGTATCGGCTTAACAATGGTGTTAAATAGCCTTATCTTGGTGGTTGTGCTTAATTCCCTAGATCCCCAGGTGTTCTTCAGCTGATGGAAGGCTGCTCGAGCTTTACCAATGCGGGTTTTGACATCTGCATCATCAACATGTGCCTGAGGAAGATTCTTATGATCCGCTGGCCAGACAAGATCTCGAATGAGGAACTGTGGCAAAGAACAAAACAGCAGCCCATTGAAATAGATATCCTTCAGAGACGCTGGAGATGGATAGGTCACACCCTGCGCAAGCCGGCATCCAACATAACAAGGCAAGCCCTAACCTGGAACCCCCAAGGAAAGAGGAATAGAGGACGGCCCAGGAACACATGGCGCCGTGATCTGGAAACAGAAGCCAAGCAGATGGGCAAGGCATGGGGACAGTTGGAGAGACTCGCCCAGAACCAAGATGCCTGGAGAAAGCTGGTTGGTGGCCTATGCCCCAGTAGGGACCACAGGCTGAGATGAGATGAGATGTTGTATATAATATTTGTTTAAAAACTTAATTGGCACACATTGTTCAAATCTTTAAAAAAAAATTATAGTTTTTATATAGCACTACTTTCATGCTTATAACATGCTCAGAGTGCTATGGTCCAATCTCATTAGTGGACCAGTGGGAGGGGGTATATGGGAGAAGTTTTATGTGCTGCCTTTATAGGCACTCAGTAAACACAACTCTGCTTGGATCAAGTATCGAGCCTCAAGCCCCCTTCATAGGTAGCTACTTAGCAAAGTTCAAGCGTACTTAGCCTCTCGACCATGCTTCCCACCAATGCTATTTTTTTCCAGCAAGATGATCTAAATAAGTATTTAAGGTAACCCTAACCTTAACCTTTTTTCTTTCTTTTTTAGGTAAAAGATTTCAAGAAACTGTTTGCTTATTTGTCAGCATAGCTTTATTGATCATAAATTTCTGCTATTTGATGCGCTACTTTGACTCAAGCCAGTGGTTCATGATACTTGTTTGTGCCTGTAAGTATTGATACAGCCAACATTTTCTGGCATGGTATTAGGGCATTTGGGGATGTAGTTAAATTTTAAAAGCTTAATGAAATTATATTATACTGTTATGACATGATTAGAACATATATTTATTTCGGGAATAATTAAGGGGTAAGTTTTACTTAGTGACGTAAGTGACGAATAGTAAGATTAAAAATAAGAACACTTTAAGTCGACTCAAGAGACAAGACATTGATCTTGATTAAGGCTACAGAAAGACAAAGACGGTTCCCTTCTTGGTTATTAAACGTTATTTATCGTTGAATCGATCATCGACTTACTCTATTATTGTTCGGCCTTCGTTGGTGTTGTGACAATTACCTCATGTACAACACAGCGAATAGGCACGCAACAATACATAATAATTTAATAAATAATAGCTGATTAATTGTGATTTTTTTGGTTTATGCAGTTTGCTTTTAAATGTTTTTGTAACAATTAGTTACATATGAGCACTTCATATTTTGATTAAGAAAATTTTGTCTTATTTGCAGTGCTTGGAATTGTGACAGCTGACTTCTGCAGTGGCCTTGTTCATTGGGGTGCAGACACATGGGGCTCTGTAGATTTACCAATAGTTGGGAGTGTAAGTGCTTATGGCATTTTGTGTATTTAATAATTCTTATGGAATGTAATTTTTGTATATTTAAAAGCATCTTTTGTTTGTTTAGTTTCCCCTTCTCTGGGAATTCAATTTAAGAAGCCTTTAAAGAAATTGGTTTTCAAAATTTTCATGTATGTTTAAAAGTTTTAATAGTTAATCTACTGCATCCATTTATATTTTCATTTTTTTGTTTGAAACTGATCAGTACCTGATGGAGTGACATTCTCTTACAATATTAATTCCTTTTTTTTTTTGTTTTAAATTTGCAGGGCTTTATCCGTCCATTTCGGGAGCACCACATTGATCCTACTTCTATCACACGACATGACTTCATTGAGACCAATGGTGATAACTTTGCAGTGACTATACCAGTTATTGCTTATACAGCTTACCAGTTCTATACTGGCTCTCCGCAGGAAATAGCAGAAACTTACAACTGGAAAATGTTTTTATTTTTGCTGGCAGTTTTTGTCAGCTTGACCAATCAGGTATGGAGATCTCATAAATATATACCAAGAAAGCTAATGTGGATTGTTTAATAAGAATGTTAAACTTAAAATTTGCAGACAAAAAATTGTTGGCGAATTGTTGTACAACACTAAGTCAGTAGAACATCTGAATGAGCTTTTAGCAGTCAAGCCTTAGCTCTTTGTGTCCTGATTGATTTGAGAGCTCTATTTACAAATGAGCTTTTATTTTTTTTTCAGTGCCACAAATGGTCTCACACATATTTTGGTTTACCAAGATATATTACTTTACTTCAAGACCTTCATATCATACTGCCTCGCAAGCACCACCGCATCCACCATGTCTCCCCACATGAAACTTATTACTGCATCACCACCGGCTGGTTGAACTACCCTTTAGAGAGTATAGGCTTCTGGAGCAAGGCGGAGGCGCTTATAGAAGGCCTGACTGGTAGCAAGCCTCGATCAGATGACATGGCCTGGGCTAGCAAGGTTCAATAACAAAGGCATGTGGCTAACTAAGTCTTTATTTAATGTTATGATTTCTAAAGTGATAAATTCTTTTAGTGTGTGTGTGCATGGGAGTGACTTTATACAACACTCTGCAGTGTGTGAGTGCAAATGTCAACACAATAGAACTGATCTCAGAGGCTGTCTTAGCATAAGTGTTCTATATATTCTAGTGTTGCTCTGTGTCATTACTGAATCCTGTGGATACTTTTTACATATTCAAAATGCTGTTTTAAAAAGGCTTTCTGTGGATGTCACTTTGTTATAAATGCTAGAATTAAGGAAGCCAGCAAGGACGTCAGGTATTATGGTTGTAATCACATTAGTAAATGTATTTTTTTTTGTTAGTCCCTGGACACATCACTGAAAAATTTTCAATCAACTTATCTAACTCAAGCTTCTTATTGTAAATAGCTATGTGACTCCCCATCTCTCTGGGGCTGTCAGTCATTAAGATCATCTAAGTCTGACTTGGCTTTTTTGCTTTTTAATGAAAATCGGTAATACTGTTTTTTTTTTTTGAGAATGTTTTTGAATGAATGCTTTAATGTTGTGTTAGCTCAATATTGTATATAACTGTATTTGGTGTGATGTTCTAATGCAGCTTGACATTTCATAATATGCTTTCTGTTATTTATTTTTCTAGCAGTTGTGTATGACTTGTAGATACAAAAATGCTGTACAACCAAGACACATTTTTTTTATCCCACCATTTTTACATTTAATTGAATAAAACAATAGTTGTTTTTTTTCTGTTGTAGTAACATCATTAATTACAATCCCCCCCCCTTTTTTTTAAAATCTTTAACCATTTGATTCCTGAACTATTGTCCCCAATTACAGTGTGCTTCTGAATATCTAAAACATTTTAAAATCATCTTGTTCCAAAGTAAGTACCTCTTAGACTATTTATTTTGTAAGAAGTTGACTACGTTAGTAAAGTACTGAGATACAGAAACCAAACTATTAACTTGCCACTGGCAACGACATGTGTGAAATTTAAGCTTGAGAATAGATTAAGTGTTCCTTGTGTAAGTACAGAGAGAATAGCTGTAAGAATTTACATTTTATGTTTTCTTGTAGTCTTTGTTTTTTACATTCACAATATTCCTTTAAATAACACTGAAAGACAGCTTTTCACAATTATAATTACATTTGATAAATGTATGAATTGAACACTAGTATTGCCTGAAACCAATACATTTAAAATTTTACATCTTTCTTACCTATGTCATGTCATTCAGTAAGACTTTTTCAATTATATGAAAGCATTTCCCCCAAATACTTAGATATAAAATAAAATTTACAAAAATTGACTAAATGGACAGTCAGGTGTGTCAACACAAATTTATATAACAATTTTTTTTTTGCTTATAGGCCCACTGATGCATATTGTAATTTATTTTTTTAAGTGCATTGAAAAAAAAAATGATATAATGAAAAGTGAGTATTTTTATTTAACAATTTTTTTTTCTGTTTCCTCCAAGTTACCATTTGTCTACCTCTATAATTGTGTTTGTTAAGTATAGCATTGTGGACATGGTTTTTGGCATAGGTAATGATCAAGCAGTGATCTGTTTGGATGCCAACTGGAGTGTGAGAAGCTTGCATCCTGGTTAAAGTGTTAGTATTTATTGACCTGAGTGAGGTCAGATGAAAATTAAGCCTAGCCTTCCAACACCTACATACCATACACCCTAATTCCTTGACAGATGATCTAGTTATTTCGGAATAGCAAACTATTAGACATGCAAGTAGAGAGTATTATATTTTGTTTTGTTAAGCCTATTGTTTTTTTAAGTGCATAGACCACTGTATATTGATCCTAATCAAATATTTTGCTCATGGATAATCCTGTAGATGAAGTAAACATTGGTATAGGTTTTTTTTTTGTGGAAATTGTTTTTTTACTAGAATAGTAGAGTGCTGAACAAAATTTGAACGCCATTATTTACATATATTTTGATTGGACTTGTAACCTTATGAGCAATATCTCTAATAGACCAATTGGAGGTCCTTAACATTGTGTTTCCTTATTGAATATTACAATTATCATTTAGATATGAACAAAATTATCTCCAATCTCTACTTCAGTGAAATAAATTTAATACATTAAGTGCATATGTTATATATTAGCACAAACTCAAACTTGATGATTGCATACTTTTTTCTTTTAATTGAACCACTTGAATTAATTTGTCATAACATTTCTCTATATTATTTCTATGATTATGTATGCCTTTACTGTTGTCATGAATTCATTGGCCATGTCATAACTGTAAACTGTATTTTGACAATGTCATTGAAAACATGAACATCTCTGTTCAATGAAGAGTATGAATTATATTTATATATAAAAAAAACAACAAAAAAAAAGATACAAAAACTAATTCATCCAATCCAGTAATTTGGATGTACATGATTGTGTATCATTTCAGCTTCCTGCCATTGTGTTAAGCGCCAAAGTTTCTTATTATAAAGCTATATATCTATATATCTGTGTACACTCTGTGTTTTGGTACTCTGTTTCTAGGAATCATTTCTAATAAATGCTAATTTACATATATATGTATCTGAGAACATGTCCATTTCAAGACCAGTCTTAAGTGTTGTGTAAATTAAGTGTTGCTGTTTGATGTTACATCTCCCTGCTTAGAATTCTTCTCTGCTTTTATTGAAGACATTGTTATGACCTTGTTGTAGCCAAACCAACATATATTTAGTAACGTTTAATCTTATTCAAATTAATGTCTTTTCTTTTTATTTCCAGTCCAGTGAGAATTTTTACTAAAATTGAAATCTTGTTTGAATTTTTATTTAGAATTGGCCTAAATTAAATAGTTGCCTGAATAAATTTATGGATTCATGTTATCTTGATGCCCATTATACTATATAAATTTAACATTTTGATATGCAAATTTATTGAGGCAGTCACCAATAAGCATAACACTCTGTTCAAATGGTTTGTTGCTGATTACCTTAGATTATATATAGTATGGAAGCCCTATAAGTGATATAGGAAGGACTATTCTATCAGGTGGTAAATGACAGTAAAGGGATGTGCCTAATGTGCTTATCACACAACACCCTGCTGTTCACTGTTACCACAATTAATGCTTGGGGAAATTAGTTTACATCTTTAGTTAAAAACATTTTTTTTTTTTACCTGGAGACAAAACAAAATAAATATTGCATGAAATGTCAATGCCTTATCTATGAAACATCTCAAGCAATATTGTATAACATGATTTACTGAGTGAGCCAGTGAACAAAGTGCTTCTATCACCTTGTTGATTCTTTGTATGTATTTAGCACAGTGAGTCAGTGGATGACCGTGCCATTCAAGTTTTTATTTTAAAATTATATTTTATTAGATATGCTAACCCAATTGTTATATCTTACTTTTAAAATCAAAACAATTACCAGGGAGGAGAAAGCCAAGCGTTACCATATTCAGAAGTTTATAGATATGTTTTGATCAACTTTAAAATGTAGACATTTGATTTATAATATTTTTCAAATCTACACCAATGTAATCATTTTGTTTTATTCTGCATGTAATAAACTATTTTTTATATTTTTTTTTTTACTAGATAACATTTAAGACTGACTTAGAAAAATGCAGTTTTAAAACTAAGTCTTCAGTGTCTATAGTAGCTTTCAGTGTCCATGCATTTTATTGTTCAGTCATTTGGCTTATGTAATGGCCTCAGTGTTAATTTCCATGTCATTGTCTTAGCCCTACGTATAAAGGACAAGGAAAAAAGCTAAAAAAAATCTTAATTTTTGATTTAAAGCTTTCTGTTCTAAGACTTGGGTTGGGTATTATTTTGATGAAAGGTTCCCATATGTTTACAGAGGGAAGGGAAGGAAACACTAGACACTACTGTTGTGTGGAATTAAATTAACATGCCTCCAGATGTTATACATTGCTGTTTTAATTCAATTGAAAGATTATAAAATGTCTCTAATTTGATTGTAATAAACATTTGTGATGTAATCAATGTGTTGTGTCTTAATTGCAAGGTTTGAGAAACTATGTTCTTTGAGCCTGATGATAAAGTAACAGTGCAGTATTACACATTGTGACCCTACTCAACAAAAAACCAGCCATTACCTCCCTCCACATAATAATAGGAGTGAAAAGAAAGAAAACATAATTATCAAATAAGAAAGAGCAGGAAAACATGGTTTATTAACTAGTCCAACTTTTCCAAAATGTCTTGACAAAAAATGTGAGAACATTATTTTTGATAATGCAACTTTTTTTCCCCTAAGGAGGCATTAAATCATCAATAATTGGACATTCAATGTTATTCAACACAAACAGAAATATCAACTCAAAAACACAAACAATGATTTGACATATTATAATTCCTTCATAACATCAATGACATGTTGAGATGTTTGCTAACATTCCTAATGTTTTATGCATCATTATTAATATCATAATATATATATATTGTTTTAATATAACTTGATCGTACCAAATACTATTTTGTGTGGTGTTTGTTTAGTGCATACATGATGGCATGCCTAATGTCACTGTTTAGAAAATGGGATCTTTTTATGTGTCGCGTTTCATACTTGAAAAGAGCTTTCTGTTACCAAGTGTCTTCAGTTTGTCTTGATCTTAACTAATTCTGGCCAGTAGAATGTTGATATCAACACTTAGGTGAGGAATCCTCGAAGGGAAGAATATCTTCAACTTTTTCAAAAACAAACACTAGATAGAGAGCTGAGGAAAATAAATCATTCAAAATATCTATTACAATTGTTTTGGTAATAGTCACTGGAACATTCTTAGGTGCCTAAGCAGCTTTAACACAAACTAAAAAAAAAACAAACTTGTATGGCAAGGATATATAAAGCTAAACAACAGCTTAACTACAAATGAAAACATTTGTGACAGGATTAAAAAGAAGATTGGGCCTCATTAAAACTCTGAATATTTTCTAAAACTCAAATAGTGTATGACTGACCATTAGAACTTAAAGAAGTTACAAGTTTCTTATAACCTTCATTACCAGGGAATTAAGAAGCAATGTAGCTAATAGATATTATAGGAAGACATCAAGGAATATTGGGACTCATTAGGGATGTCATGGCAGAAAAGAAGGGAATGGAAGAAACGGCAACAGATATTCAAGTGCAGTTTCAACTTTGCCAATAATTCAAGTACATTAACTGAATTTTTTAAAAACAAACAATAATTTATTCCTTTTCTTTCACCAAAGTATTACCACAAGACTGTAAAGCAGTGTTTCTCAAACTTTTACTAAAGACAGTCCCATACCCGTAACCAGCTAGAGGGAGCTCTTATGGTCTTATAGCAAGAGTCAATCTTAAGCACTGCACCCTCAGCAAACATTTCCTAGAATTTTGTGCTTCTGTAATTCATTCTCTTGGCATCTTCAACTCACTATTTATCCCAGTAAGAAGATCACAGATTTGATCAAATGGAATTAAGAAAGGGGTTAGATGGGTGGTTACTGACATGAGATACATTCAAGGCAATGTTTTCCTTGTATTCACCAATTTTAATTGGTCTGTTTTGTTCAGACAAAAATAAACCTACAGAATTTTTCTGAACTAAGAAAGACTAGTAGATGTCCTGAAATGTATTCTTCCAAGAGTTTTAAACCAATCTTTTTGGGATGTGAGTCTAAACCTACTTGCTAATACTCCCTTCCCCCACAGGCTCCACAAGAGATTGGAGATTGTATATTGAGCATGAATGATGCACTATGCATCAGTAATTAAAAAAAAATAATTAATCTTGCTGCAGATGCCTCTTGCATAAACAGTAAAAAAAAAAAATTTGGAAGATAACATTATGTCCCTTGATTAGATAAAAAACAACAACATGTCATTTTCATTTAACTCGCCAATATCCATTTATAACCACAACAATGCAAATATATCAAATTTTTGGTCCTTTAAAAAAAACAATGGCTTTGCACATCAACAAAAACAAACTAAAAATATTATTTCATCTTACTTGCAGCTTCCCATTCAGCTAACGTAAGTGTGCCCTGTGGATTGAGGAAATAGAATTTTATGGTTTGAACAGTTTTAGCTTCTCATTCAAACAATACTATTTGTCTACAAGAAGTGAAATGAAGAAATTGGTAGCATTTGAAACTGTAATTTTATCTTCAAATACATCTTTTACATAGCTATTTCAACTAACAAAATAACATGAATCCCATTTTGTACAATTTATAAACTTTAGAAGTTAAAATAAAAAAAAATACAACTAATTGAATAATATGATTAGTAAGCTAAATTTTCAAGCTATCTTAAACATTGATGAGACTAAAAAGGGTTCTTTGTAAATGTTATTATCATTATGGTTTCAAATAAGGAAATAAAATGTTTTTAAAAAAATCATCAGAAGAATATTATTTCATAACATATTCTTACTCATAAAAACCATGAAGAAAATAAGCTCTATCATAATATCAAAACAAATCAGATCTGAGTTTTTCTTTGTAAAATTTCATTAAAGAACAAATACTGCACTGTGTGTGTAGATAGGTAGTTAACTTAAATCACTCTGGTGTCCTGTGTGTGAACAAATTAGCTAGCAACAAGTTTATTTAACCCATTAGCTCCTTCTGCAGTTGAAAACGTTTTCCCGTTTTCGTCCTAAACCGCTGTAAAACGTTTCTAAAACCCCCTATTTAATATATTTGATCTATTTTTTTTAAAAAGAAGATTTCTTCTAGTCTCGTTGCAAGCGTGATTACAAATAATTTTGGAGATTACCGATTCTATTTTTAATAAAATCGGAAAGGTTTTTATTTCTAAAATAATTTTTCAAACGAACAGGTCCATAGACCCAATGTATAAGCCCCCCACGTGGCAAAATGATTATTTTTGAAGTTTTTTATATTCTAGTGGTATTAAACGTATATATTTTTAAAAACTAGACATATAGTTATATTTTTTAAAGTTGTTTGTTTGTTTATATATATTAGATCTTAAATTTGATTATTTTTTCAAAATACATATTTTTTAGGATTTTTAAAATACGGAGTTATCCCTCTTTGCTTAGGACTACAGAAGGGTATTGGGTTAGAAAGGTAAAGTTAATTTTCTCTTATGATTCTCTAAGCTTAATACAAATTTTTCTTACAATTCTATTTGTACAGGGGCCATCACCACGATCTGAATGTTGAGATCCTAGGACTGAGTTAAAAACTTCTTGGGCTATCTGATAGTCCTCTGTTTTAGAGCTAACTGGGTTCGAGCCTTCTGAGGGAGGATAGGGCTGTAAACATTGAATACAATAATAAATACACATTGTAAATATATGCAATCATGAATCACACTGCTAAATAACTCATGTAAACAAAAAATATAACATAACAAAAAAGGTAAATTAATTTTTAAATTAGTTTTTTTTTTTACAAATGTATTCCTGAATAGAATATTAAAAACATCCAAGAAAAGTGATAATTCGTCTAAGCTGATTTCTAGCTCTATTTAAAATAATTTGAATTATTTAAAAAATCCATGAGCAACTAGCTCTGGCTGCGAGTCAGTGTTCTCAGAATTGACCAGCATTCTCAGAATTGATTGAATGTAAAACCATAAAAGGAAGCAGCTATGAAGTCAGAATGTGAGATGTGGCTCATTTACGGATGCAGAAGTTTTGGAACAAAGACAAGCAGTTGTAATTAGAATATCATCAAGTCAAGTCATATTATTTTTTTTGAGTTGTAGAACCAGTACTATTATTACATCTACTTTTTATTATGAGCTTGAAGGAAATAGTTAACTTGTATAACTTTATTGTACATTGTGTAATTTATTCAAGTGATTCTAAGTTCCAGAATTAAATCATTGTATATATTGTTGAAGTATCTTCATTGTTTGAATTTCTAAACCAAATTTCTATTTGAATTTCCGGCATGAAGGTCTTGGTTTAGCAGATGTTTGACATACAAATCTTCAATAAATCATAATATTAAAAGATCCATGTCTGATCAACACAATCCTATAGTAATCTCCAGACATCTTTACATTTTACATGGAAACAGAAGATCTTCACATCTAGCACTCAAATAAAGACCCTTCACAATAAGTGCATGATATTTAGTTATTAAGTAATAAATATAGGTTCAGAAAAGCATAACTTCCGAATTCTTGAAATGGAAAAAAATGTCCTGTAACAAGAGGTAGACCAATTTTATACTTCTAAAGTCTCATAGTGGGTGTGCAAGTTGTTTTAAATTGATAGAAATGCTCCTAGACTAATAGGTTATAGTCAGAAAGACAAGAAATAGCAAATTAGATAATTCAATTGGACATTTGTGGCCTGAGTTTAAACAAAAACTGTATTGGCGAAATGCAATGGCTAGCTTGTCTGGTCCTATTACCTCTAAATTTGTCAATATTGTAGCAATGAAACACTTGGATTATATCATACATATTTATATAACTCAGACAACATTATATATATATATATATATATACTACATAAGTCAGAGTTATGACATGATTAAGGTTTTTTTGTCTTATTATTTTACTAAGACTATATTAACAAAAAAGAAAAGCCTTTAAACTGTCATAGTATATAGAAATACCAATCATCTCAGAAATCTGCACCCATAAAAATATTTTGGATTCTCTATAGATTAGGACTTTCTATAGATTGTAACACTTCTAAATAATAATTGCTTGTAAAGATGTTGTTTTTTAAAATTGTAACCATTTTTTTACACACCATTTATGATCTGGTGGATTAATGTCATCAAAAGCTAATTTTATTTGTTCATTTAATTATCATTTAATCATTATAAAATTAAAAGCTTATAAATGTATTTTCCTCCAGCAGAACATACTTTTTTTTGTTTTCACTATTCAAATTAAGTCGAAGTCGATGTCCAGTTTCTTTAATTTATTTCATTAAAAAAAAAAAAACATTTAAATTGACATCTGGATAACTTCTGAGACAGGCTTCATCAGTATTATCAGCGTTATGACATTTTTGAAACCAGACAATATTTGGAAAACTCCCATTACTGGTTATTTTTAATTGTGTTATTTTTTATTGCAGATTATAATAAATTGGCTCATGGCACAACATTATACTATTGGTTTAGGCATAGATATGACTAATGTACATTACCTCTAATGCCTGCATGGCGCTGATTAAATTCAAATTTCCTCTGTTTGCAACATTTTCCTTGAAAAAATCTGCAAATGTCTGTTTTTTGACAAGTTTCATGCCAAACTGTGCAGCCAGTCTAAAACACAAAGATAATTTTTTTAAACCATAAATGCAAAAATAACATGTTATAAGAATTGTTATGTGTCAATTAAATATTTACTATGAACAGGTAATAAGAATATTTATGACTATGGCTTAGTAAATTTACTAATTTGTGTGTGTGTGTGTGACATTCAAGCATTTTCTATTTTCTTACAAATAGTGAAAACAAATTTAAAATTAAGTAATTGGGTAAAATGTACAATTTAAAATCAGACAAAATCTTGATTCAACTTAAATCTTTAAAAAAAAAGTTACTTTTCTAAAACTGGGAAATACACAAGGAATTCTGGGCAGTCCACCACACCTTCCAAGTGAAAATTGTACATGGCTCCAAAAACAGGAAAACTTTCTTTGTTGTTGTGAGGAAATGAAATTCTGTAGACATCATTACCAAATGAACTGTCTTTGGAAGATCTTAAACGTTTCCTGTCAAACAAATTAAAGCAAAGAATTACGATTCAAGCTAGAAAAAATATATGATGAAAATGTGGAAAATGTAGTAGCTATAACAATAGGCCTAAACATTTTATTTCAATACTTGTTTAAATTTAACATTTAAACTTTCTAGAGTCATTTTTTTTTCTACTTGAATTTTGCAGTCTAAGCCAATATTACATAGCTTTAAGCCTTCCTTATGCAACTGTACTCTTAGATAAACTAAACTAACAAGGAAATATCCTTACAAAATCTAAAAAGATTCTAGAAATAAAAAATCACCCTTTGGGACAGGATTTTGTGATTTTACCATCACAAAAGAGATATAAGACACCGATAGCAAAGACAAACAGACACAAAAACTCTTTTGTTCCTCTGGCAATCAAATCACTAAACAGTAACAATCTGATGTAAACTTTTGACATGTAAACTGTGTGTGAGTCTGGTGTGAATGAACATTCTGTTTCTCTTTATAGTTATAATGTTTTGTTTGGTATAATGCACAAATTGTAAGACAAATTTCCTTATGGACAATAAAGATTATTATTATTATTATTATTATTATTATTAAAAACAAAATTTTTTGGGAATAATTTAGAAAATTCAAAAAATAAATTTCATAGTTTCTTATTATTAGTTGAAAATAAATGATTATCATTATTATATTAGGAATTTATTTCAACACTAGAAGTTAAATTATTCTCATATTTCCCTAAACTTAAAAATTTGAGTCTCACTATTCTATCTCCACTGAGGAATGCTGAGTTTAACTTCATGATAAACTTTAAAGTTTATTAGAAAAGATTTGATTGAACATAAAAGAGTAGTGTATACTTATCTCCACTTACACTATTTCATGGGCATTTGGTGTGGTACCAATAAAATAACCTCCAACCCTGAGACACTCACAAGCATTTCGTAGCATCAACATGGCTTGGTTGTAGCTCTCAAAACAATAATGAAATGAAAACTGGCAGCTAACAAGGTCGAAAGACTGATTTGGATTTTTGTATTTAGATTTCAATCTTACCTGGGTGAAATACAAAGAAATTGATTATGCTTGATGTAAATCAAAATAAAAAAAATAGTGAGGTAATAAATAAAATATTGAAATTAAGAATTCCAAAAAGATTTAGTTGTTCTTATCATAACTGAGTCTGCCATAGTCACAGGAAATACTGCACACCAGTGGCATAGCTAAGGGGGGGAGGGATGGGGAGCTTTTCAAAATCCCCCCGGGCCCCCACTTAGGGGGGGGGGCCCCAAATGGGTGTCCGAAATTTTTTTGTAAATACATAAATTAATATATTTGATTGGCAAATAGTGTCA
Organism: Biomphalaria straminea; assembly: GCA_021533235.1. Lineage (NCBI taxonomy): Eukaryota > Metazoa > Mollusca > Gastropoda > Planorbidae > Biomphalaria > Biomphalaria straminea. The sequence continues at coordinate 22,680,248 of JADKLZ010000167.1, forward strand.
ACAGGTATCTTTTTTTTCAACATTTATGGATTAAATTTATAACAAAGACTAAATCTAGATCTAGGTCTATCAGTACGTTGACTTTGTTGACATTTTAAAAATATTTTTTCCGAAAGAAAAAAGTTAAATTTAGTTTTACATTTTAAAATAGATTTGTTGCCGATTTATTTTCCTTTCAAAAAAGATCAAACATGTGCTTGCAGCAAATACTAAGAATATTACTCTCTTTGTTGCCACGAACAGGGGCGTCCTTAGCAGTGCGCGGGGCCCTGGGCGAGTGTCATGTGCGGGGTCCTGAGCCGTAAGGATAAATTATATATACCGTACCACATCAGGCTAACCGGCTAATCTGTCTCTAACGCCGTAACAATAACAAGACAATATATCCGCCTTTACGCTGTGGGCCAGGCTTTCCTTATTTTTTGTTACAAAACATAGAACATTGCATAGCCATTGTTGGCTTATTATTGGCGCGCTAAGTGCTATATATACTGTATTGTAATTGTTATGCATAAAGAAAATTCTTTCAATCTAAAAAGTTTAAAAATTACTCCCATGGCCATAGCCTATTAGGGAAAAAAACACATAGGCAGAAGCAAACAATGCAAATATTTTTTTTCGTATATTAACATCGACATCCAATGGGATTTTATTAGAAAAATTTGTGGTGATCAAGTTTGTGACATTAAAATCTCCGATCGCGGGGCCCCCTCAAGCTGCCCCACTTGTCACCCCCTAAGGCCGCTACTGGCCACGAATAAAACTGTATGATATAGGCTACACCGAATTCTAGTATAACAGATCCAATAGTTATTCTTAATAATCAGTGATGGGAACAGACTCTACAAAAATTTTAGGAAATTTTTAAAATTGTGTTAACGGGGGGGGGGGGGGGGGGGGGGGGGGGGGGGGGG
>JADKLZ010000167.1:22681261-22698778 GCA_021533235.1 Biomphalaria straminea
TTCATTAGTTGGTGTGATAGATTGTAAAGACTACGACTAAGCCTAAGACTGCTTTATTGATCCTTACGGAAATCTTTTGTGATTACAAGGACTCTTTATCTTATATTAAGACAACACAACAGAAACATACACATAAATACAACAGACACAAAATCATGCATTGATCAAATCAATTATTGACAACATCCCATTCAGAACAAAATAATGTCTTCAGCTGAGTGATATGTCCACAGAAAATGCAATGACAGTTATATTTTAATCAGGTAACAACTTGACTGTCATCCCCAAACCTCAAACAACCATTTTTGTTCAAAGATTTACTAAAGAACATTAGAAATGGTTATTATTCCATTGTTTTAAAATAAGAAACCTTCTTAGAGATGCCTTCATAATATGTATTCTCTCTATGTTACGGAAAGGTATCTCTTAGATAGGCTACTAGAACTTAAAACCTCCTAATCAACAGAGCCTGTAGTATATATAAACCTATTTCAACTATTTGTATATTTAATTGACATTTGATTACTAAAACATGACATTTGGAGAGGGGGGTATTAGACCTATTTTCTTTTTTTTTTTTCAAGAAGAATTTCTTTCTCAACTAGATCTATAGGCTATGTAGTTTCCATGGCTTTCACGACCAAAATAACTTTGACTGACTTTTCACAGCTGTGTGGGTAATATTTTTATTAAATCTACAGTAGATCTAGACTCTAGATCCAGGTCACTAAAATTCGCGGACTTTTCACGGCTGTGTGCGAATTATCTTCACTGAATCTATCGTAGATCTAGAATCTATAATAGACTATATAGATTTTAACAATAAATCACTAAAATTCGCGGACTTTTCACGGCTCTACAGGGTTAGTAATTATGTTCACTAGATTCTAGTGATTTAGCGTAAATCTAAAGTCTATATATAAGTCACTAAATTCGCGGACTTTTCTCGGCTCTCTGCGAATTATTTTCACTAACTCTACCGTAAATCTAAATTCTAGATCTAAGTCACTAAATTCGCGGACTTTTCACGGCTGTGTGCGAATTTATCTTTACTGACTCTACCGTAAATCTAGAGTGTAGATCTTAAGTCACTAAATTCGCGGACATTTCACGGCTGTGTGCGATTTTATCCTCCCTGACTCTACAGTAGTAAATTTCGTAAAACTAGAGTTTAGATCAAGATTTTTTGGTCGTTTTTTTTTACTATACACTAGGCTTTGAATTTTGTAATGAAATTCAAGGTGTGTTTCAAGTTTTCAAGGTGGCTACGAACCATGAAAAGTATTGAAATTAAAGAAACTAGATATCTTATGTAGAATTAGAATATATCCATCTAGACTGATTCAAACCACTTTAGTCACACCAGTCTACACTGAGATCAACAAGACAATACGATCACGAGAGTTTTCTTTTAAAAATGGAACTTATAACTGTGTCAAAAGACAGGTCGCATTTTTCCGAAAATGGAAAAATAATAAAATCGGATTTTTTTTTCATTAAAAAAAATGAAAAAACAAAAATTCGGATTTTTTTTCCGAAAAAAAAAATGTCGGGAAAATTTCGGATTTTTTAACAAGAAAATCGGATCAGAAGAAATTTTCGGAATTCCTAAAATTTTCGGAAAATTCCCATCACTGAATAATGCTAGAATTGTCCATTATTCGGGTTGACCAGGGTGGGGCTACAAAACAGCGTGACGCATTGGTTAAACCTATGATAACACAGCCATAATGAGTAGCCGTCTGTCTGGCCTGAGGGTTACGTCTGTTAGGCATAAATCCAAAAGCAATATTTCTGAACTGTGATAATCACTCTCTCAACCTGGCAGATTTACATTCTGCTGAGATAGATCCAATAATTGTCACCTTTTTTGGAAGTGTACATGAATTTGTTCAACCTTTTTTTTTCCAAATTAACCCGAGATCCTTCCTTTTATTAATTTATTATCACATCATTCCTTTTAAAGTTCTTAAGACTGATATCTACTAGGAACTTTAACAATTCGACCACTTCTGGTTGTCTTGACTGGCACAAGTTCTCTAGACGTTGGTCTATAACTGTCTGTTTCTTTTGTTCTAACAGTTTACTGTTCGTTGCCTACATCGTTATCATAGTACCGAGAGATATTTTCATCGAAACTCTTGTTCAAAAAGCGTTGATTTCTTCTGTATGTTTTCCCATCGTTTGTTTATGATGTAAGATTTGGGTGAGGAATGTTTTTTTTTATGACAACTGCTTTCTGCCATGTTTGTCCAACACGAACTCTCACTTTCTCTCCGACAGAGTAATCTTAAGGTAGTCTTGCTTTTCATCGTATTTCACTTTGCTTTTCATCTGTCGTTCGTTAAGGAATGTCTCTGCATTTTTAAGTTACCGATGGTTTCAATAGTTTGGGATCAGTTGGAATAATGTCTCTTTGAGTCTTCTACTCATCAGCAGTTGTAATGCTTATTGGAGTATTTGTATACTCGAGCATAGCAAGATATGGATCCTTCCCAGTTTTGTATACCCTGAATCCTTTTGCTTTAATATAAATAAATAAATAATAAATAAATAAATTGAAACCCATTCATGCTTTCTGCACAATGATGAGAAACGGACGAAGCTGATCACCCATTCCAACGAAAAAGCAAAAGAAGGTAGTGAATACTATGGATTCCCTGTAATCAAAACAACCAGAAGAAAGAAAAGACTTTATGGGAAGTTGAGTTCTAATGTAGGATTTTCAATAGAACTGCAATTCAAATGTAATGCAACAAAAGTGCTGGACAGATTTCATATGGGGATTACAGATAACAAAGGCTGGAAAAAAAATGGATACCTTTGAGTTTCTTCTTGAACCAAGACACCTGTTGGATGATGACACGCTTATGACAAACTGTGTTACTTTTTCCTGTTTGTATGATGAAATAAATGGCAAATCGCTTGTTCAGTGATGTCATTGATGTACGAGCAGTTTTCATCAACAAACCAGTAATACGATCCACGATCCACAATCGACGTATTGCAGAAACAGGCTTCATATATGGTAAATACGTGTGCTCAAACCTTGCAACCTACTCCGAATACCGCTAACTCAGGCCACTTCCATTGCGTCATTCTCAAAGCTCAAGTTCATCAAAAACTATCCCGGGAGCACAATGACACAAGAAAGGCTTATCACGGCTTTAATGTCAGTGAAGTCACAAATACTAGAAAGTGTCGATGTAGATGATGTTATAGATGTCTTTGCTGCACAGAATGCATGATGTGAAGCGATATGAATTGAGATTTGTCACTTGTGCATTATTTAGCTAATAAACAACGGTATTATTCATTAAAAGAGTCTTAATGATTTTTTTTTTTTAAAGTTTACTGATATACTGAACCAATTTGATCTTGGGCATATATATTTTTTTGCGTACATTATGTCATGTCATATATCGAAAGTGAAAATGCAAGGGGCCCCCAAAGAGGTCGATCCCCCTGGGCCCCCGAATCCTAGCTACGCCCCTGCTGCACACAACTTAATTTTCAGAATCAAATACAATGTTTATAATTGCCAGTAATTTTAAGATGTTTTCAAGAGTTATGTTTACAAATTGTGAATATAGTTGGAATCTTGGAATTAAAATGTGAAGATAATTTAAGAGTGTAGAAATTTTTCATTTAATTTCTTAAAATGTAAACAGATACTACCAGAGACCAAGTGTTACCTTTGTACAATCTGCAGCAATGAATTCAGCACTGAAAATTTTGTTTCTTTCCCTTTCTACATTTTGTCTGTATCTTTCTTCACTTTGTTGAACTGATGTTTCAGCAATATCTACAAATGTATTTTATAGTAAGTAAAGTTTTGAGTTGGGGGAGGGAGGAGGAGGGGAATTAAATACATTTTGGGAAAGGAAAGCAAAATTTCACTGAGACAAAACTTAGCATAACATCTCTATTCTAAACAAGACATAAAGGCAAGTTTCCTGTTCAAGACTTAAACTGTAGCCTAAACAAGAACAAAGGAAAGTTTTCTTTTCATTTTCAAGACTTTTTCTTTTCAAGACGTCAACTGTGGCCTGAACAAAAACAAAAGAAAGTTTCCAAGACTTCAACTATTGCCTTAACAAATAATAAATAAAAGTGTCCTGTTCAAGAGCTAAACAAAAACTGTTGGCTAGATTAACTCAATGGGAGGGGGGGGGGGGCACTAACGCATGGAACATTACAGCTTCCTAATGGCATTTACCTAAAGGTGTTAATGTGCACTTTAGTTAAAACTATACAAGTTATAACCTTTAACAATTTATACAAATGTTATCAGACAATACATCTATCGTCCACAGTAGGTTAAACTATTATGTAGGTAAAATATTCTCATTTTATACAAAAATAATCAGTCAGGCTGGGATTATATTCTCACATGCCAAGAGCTTCACATTTCATCTATCACACCACATACTTATTTGAATTAAGACAAAAAGATACATTTTAAAATATATATATAACAATAAAAAATTTAAAAAAAAAATCAAATTCTACTTTACGTCAAATAACTTAGTAAACTAAACATTCCTTTTTTTTTTAAATAAACTATTCTAATTAAAATAGATTATAATATATATCACAATACATAAATGGCAAAATAGAATATTATACATGAAGTGATCTTTCTAAAATTTAAATAAATGTGTTGTCATGCAGGAAGAAAACTTTTAAAATGAAAAGTTATCAAAATAAATGATTTTGATATAATAATTGAATTTCTAACTTAACAAAACTATGAGCTAATAGCATGAATTTAAAAAAAAAAAAAAGGCAAAATCCTTATCCTTGACATAAATTTGTATTCAGAATTTACCTGCGCAAACCAAGTGACCAATCCTTCCCTTCTTCCATTTCAGTAAGTCACCCCCTTTACCCGAGCATAAGTCTAAAACAGAGGCACTACTGTGGTGATCAGATTTTCGTAGATTGTTTAAACTTTCAGCTGGTATTAGAGATACAAGCAACAAAATACATTAGAAAAAAGATTTTCGTAAAAATATTTTTACCAAACAGTCTGCTACAGTAGTTTAATGAAAGTAAGTTTGATAATATTCACTTTAGCAATCATGAAATAAAAAAAAAGGTTGAGCTAGTTAACTGCTGCTAAATTTTTAAGGCTCATTATTCTTACCAATTAGTACACTTTTTATCCAGTTATTGAAGTTTCTCAAGAAAAATATGCGGCTGCATGTGCGCTGTTCCAAGCCTGCTTCTTCTAGTTGATTGTAATGGCTGGCAACCGTTTGTGCATGATCCCCACCATCATGATGCTGTGATGATATTAACGATGTAAAGTTAATAGTAAATGATATATATTTGATCTATATAATCACAGATACAAATATCACTTTTAAAGGCAATATGCTGCTGAAAATAACTAGAAATCAATAACAATAATAAAGAGTCATAAATTATTAGAAGTTTGAAGCAGAAACTTATTAAAATTGTATTTTTGATAGTCAGAGCTGCCAAGTTTATTCTCTCAAAAGTGAGACTTATAAAAATTAGCAGTGTAAGCAAATATTAATTACAAAGGGGGATGTTATTACTGAAAAAAATAAAAGAATAATTTTATTTTCTGTAAATCAAAACACATTATATCAAAAATTGTCAAAACCATCAGAGTTTCCTTTTAAAAATATTTGTAAAAAACTTAGTCTACACTGAGTGTTTCAATAGAACTATGTTTTGTCAGAATCTGCAATAAAAAAAATTATCATGAAAGCAGTGCCATAAAAAAAAAATATCTTCAGATCCTTCAACCCACTAAATAGCAAGTTCTACAAAACTTTAATTCGGAAAATTACACTAAAATATTTTCTTACCTGTATTCGAGATGCCATCTTTGTGTGGCAGATGTGAAACAAATATTAGTTTCTGTGGCAGAAGAGATTATAATAATGGAATTAAAATGCAATAAATATCATCTTTTTTTTTATTAGTAATCTAACTCAACTAACTGCTTTTTTGATAAATTGAAAAGAATAAACAGCAAAGTACAAAGTGCCATGAAGTGTTTTGTAATTTATGCAAATTTTGTTTAAATCATTATTACGCAAAAAAAAAATAATAAATTTTGTCAACAAAATTATTTACATTAATCTGACAAAACATCCCTACTACACATGGATTTGAGGGCGCGGTAAAGCACTTGGCTTCCGTACTAGAGGTCCCGGGTTCAAATCCTGGGATTTTTATTTCGGGATTTTTGGACGCCCTTGAGTCCACCCAGCTCTAATGGGTACCTGACATTAGTTGGGGAAAAGTAAAGGCGGTTGGTCGTTGTGCTGGCCACATGACACCCTCGTTAACCGTGGGCCACAGAATCAGATGACCTTTACATCATCTGCCCTATAGACCACAAGGTCTGAAAGGGGAACTTTTTTTTTTACACATGAATTTAGATATAATTTATAAATTAACAAACAAGTTTTCTTCATAGACCTCTAAACTTCTCTAGACATCTTAGACTTACTAGACTACTCTAAAGTGTAAGAAAGATGAGAATTGATATTGATGTGAAGACATCTTTTTCTCTTAAGTCTAGTTTAGTATTTACATAGACCAGTGGACAAATGTTCAAAATTATGATCTGTAGTTGTAAAGTTATTCTTAGTAGTTTAAGCAGATCTAGAGCTATACTAGACTCTTTCATGTATGGAAGTGCCAAGTGAAGTGTAAGAAACAGTTTTCTAGATCTAGAAATCTATAATATTTAAGTAATAGTAAAGTAAAGTTTCCCTTTCAAACCTTGCAATCTATGGGACAGATGATGTTAAGGTCACCTTTTTCTTAGGCCAATGGTTAACGAGGAGATTGTCATGTGGCCAGCACAATGACCAACCACCTAAAACTTTACACTTTACTTTCAATAACTATAGTCAGGTACCCATTAGAGCAGCAGTTCTCAACCTTTTAAGCTTGGCGACCCCTTTTTACAATCCCCCCACTCTACCGTGACCCCCACACACACACATACATAGAAATAGAAGAGTAAACAATGACAATCCATATTTTCGATGGTCTTAGGCCACCCTTGGCAAATGGTCAATTGACCCCAAAGAAGGTTGTGACCCACAGGTTGAGAACCCCTGCATTAGAGTATGATTATGATTAGAGTTAGGTGAACTCAGGGATGCCCTAAAAATCCAGAATTTCAAGTTACCAGTTTTCAACTTCAAATTTGAGCCCAGAACCCCAGCTTCGGTAGCCAAACTGGCACAACAAGCGCTTAACTGTACGGTACTTAACCACTCAGCCAACGCTATAATTATAATAGTATAATTATTATTATAGATAAATAGAACAACAAAAACAAATCTCTATTATCATCATCTATTTAAATTTAGATTCCAGCACCTTAGCCTTGACTTTTTAAATTTTTGTCTTGGGCTTGGGTCTTCTAAGTCGTCTTGAACTTGACTCTCTACTAGATCTAGTCACTAGTCTCTGTCACAGTCTCTTGTGGTCTTAGACTTGAGTTGTCTTGAATGTCTTGACTTGAGTCTTGAAAAGTTTAATTTGATTCTGAAGATGATCCTTCACTGGCTTCAGTTTCAGCCTTCACGTCTAAGTTCTGACGGTAAGTTTAAGTTATTAAAAATTAGACTCTAGAACCTACTAGAGTCAAGAACTAGAATGGATAAACAGATTCATCTATTATTATTTTAATTTTAGAATTCAAAATCTTGAAAATGGTAAAATTAAAAATACTAGATCTAGATTAGGTCTAAAGACTGTCTAACACTAAATGTGACTAAAGTCTAAAGTCTAAAGTAAAAGACTGAATTTAAATATAACTATAAAAAAAAGTATAAAAGTAAAGTTAATTTAAGTAAAACTAAATAAAATTACTAGAATTAGAAAATTAGAGAAATTGACATTATTAAATGATTATTAACTCAAATTAAGTTTTACATTTAATTAATTGATCTTGATTCTAAAAATTGAGAGATCTGCTTTTACAGATTTGGACTGGAGCTCTAGATTTCCTACTAGACTCTAGATCTCTAGACTGGATCCCATTTTCAAGCGCGGTGTTGCCAACTAAAGAACTAGAGGATCTTCATAGTTGAACACAGTAATCTGCTCTTTGTTTACATTCAATAACATGGGAAATTTTTAGGTTGCCAACTTAGATTGTCTAGATGACGAGGTAGACTTCCGTGTTGCTCGTGCCAGTACTGCTTTTGCCAGACTTCAATGAGGTAGAAGTGTGGCAACGGAGAGGACTCAAGTTATCCACTGAAAGTAAAAAATGCAGAGTCCTCCCTTCACTCTTACACTTACATGCATCAGAGTTCTGGACCTTATATTCCCGCCACATCAAAACAAACAAAAACAAAAAAAAAAAACACTAAAACTCCTAGCTTCCACTTACGGCTAAGAAAAACTCGTCAGGTGAACTGGTTTGACCACATACTAGACCTAGATGTTAAAATTCTTTAACGATCCCAAAAATCCCAAACGACTATTTACGGGGAGCGCTTGAAAAAAAAAAAGAGTGATATTGATATTCATGACGTCTTGACTGGGAAACACTATAAGCTATTGTTGATCGCTCCTCATTGCGTGAAGCTGTGAGTGTCGGAGTCTCAAGGAGAGCGGCCAGCACGAAAGAACGCAGCGGTAACCATTTTAAAAGGCTGAGAGAATTAAGAAGCAGGCCTATCTGCAGTATATCCAATTTACCCATGCCACGTATGCGGCCGGTTTTTCAAAGCGAGGATCGGACAATATAATCATTTACGTCTTTCATATAATGAAATCAGAAATGCGCTTATCTACGACCACGAAAGGGAAGCTATAATTATAGAAGGGGGAACTTTACTTTTTTACTTAATGTGTACTACTTATATATCTTATCTTACCTTATATAATACAGACGCTATTTAAAAAAAAAGAACATGATTACATCCTATGCATCATGCTTTCAGTCATGCATATTAACTAATGACTTAAATTCTGACAAGCCACTGGTTTTCCTGGCTAGCTCAGGCAACCCATTCCATACTCTAATGGCACTAGGGAAGAAAGAGCATTTGTAGAGATTTGTCCTAGCATATGGGACAAGGAATCTGCCTATAAATGTATGCATGTATGTAGGTCTATAATGCCTATGTGCGTGTGTGTGTGTGTTAAGCAATACAAAGCAGTAAAAAGAATAGTATAATACATGGAGTAATTATAAGAAGGAGTCGATATATCCCTTATGTAACAAATAAAAAAAGGTCGTATAGCTTTGAATAAAACAAAAAAATTAAATTGACAGTCACAGTGTCATATTAAACTGATAATAGTGAATAGAAAGGCTTATAACAAAGGCGTGATCGCTATTTCTAACTACTAATAATAAGGCTTGTCTGCGAAGATTAGTGAGGAGTGAAGCATTTCCCGTGGCTTCGCAGCCCCAGCTGTGACCTACATATTTTGCCAGACTCATGGCAAGCAAAACCATTGTCCGCAGGTGGTCGATTCATATTTTCTTTTCGCCGTCTGCGTTTGTCCTCGGCAGCGGATTTTCTTTTGGTCTCAAATGTGTAACCCGCGGCCTTCGTGAGTGACCTCCTGCTGCAACCAGGTGCTTTCTTCTATGTCAGCCAAGGAAAGTTGGCGCCTAAGCTGGTCTTTGAAGCGTTTCCTTGGGGCACCTCTGTTACGTCGACCACCTTTTAGCTCGCGAAAAAAAAAAAAAGACTGCCTTTAGCATACGTTCGTCTCCCATACGGGATACGTACGTGCCCTCATGGGCATAGCCAGGATTTTTTTTTCGGGGGGGGGGGGGGGGTCACCCCCCCCCGCAGCTAACAATAAATTATATATATATAGTATATATAGCCTATATATTTGTGTGTGTGTGTTTGTGTATTTATTTATAATTAATCTTTATTAGATTCTGACCCTTCATTCTTTCGGAAGATGTAGATCTATATTATATCCGAGAATATGTCCTTCCTGGAGTTAGTGGAAAAATTGTAGACTTTTTTTGACCACCTAGCACTATTTCCGTTATTGAAAGCCAGAAAAATACAAATTCTGATGTACAAAAGCGTTATCCCGAAAAATATATACGTGTGTGTACACACACACATATAATTAATCTTTATTACATTATTACCCTTCCTTCTTTCTGAAGACGTTTATTGTATCCTTCAATAGGTTCTTCCAGGAGTAAGTTGAAAAATTGTAGACTCCCCGCTCTTGCCAGCAAGCCGGGGTCAGGGGGAGCGCAGTAAGCTCCCCGAGCGCGGTTCAAAACACCACCGTCAAGCACTATTTCCGGTATTTCCGGTATAAAAGCCAACAAAGTACATTCTTAGGTATCTGCATGCATTATCTTGCTATTAAAAAGTTTTATTTCAAAAACCTAATGTGTTATTCTTACTTAGATCCTCCTGCGCCGTTCGGCGCATTTGGCGGAAAGCTGTTTCCACAAAAATCTATCACTGGCAATGTCTGGAGACTCTTCCCACCTGCTTTGAGGACCTCAATGAAAGTGTGGCGTGAAGTTTTACTAGGATGTCCTTGTTTGGCCCCCATGTCATCTCAACTCTTTGTATGCCTTGTGTCACAAGACCTTTCCTATCGTCAAGGTGCCATATATAATAATATCTCTTCTGTCGATGATGAATGAAGACTTCGCCAACTCTATCTTGAGATGTAATAATAAAGTTGCTGTCCGATAGGAGAGTATACTTGTGATTGCCGGGGAGTCTTTCTATCTTGAACACGTGGTTGATGACAAGCGATTTGATTCAAGTCTTGTAGATGAATTAATTGAATATATGTAGATCTAAAATTCACAATTAAAAAGACTTTCTTGTAGAAAACAATATTCAGGAACTTTATTTGAACAAAACGTAAGTACAACTTATGTACAATGTAGATCAAATAATATGAAATAAAATCACAAAGGCTTATTAAACAGAACTCTAACAAAGCATGACCTGCTCCTATGAATTTACTTCTCTCACTGATTAATTCGCGCTGAAATTATAAGCTCTAGGCGGAAGTCAGGTGACTTCTTTTTTAAAACAACCAATAGAATCAAATCTTCCAGATCGAGCCAAGCTTTTCTTGGAATAACTAAAAATAACTTCGTCAGCAGAGAGGATTGACCTTTGACTTGTGCAAACTAACAAATACATAATTTGTTTATGTGACATATTACCCCCCGCCCTCCGTTTTAAGCATTTTGTATGGCAATAGAAATGCTTACATATTAGTAAAATTATTTAAATATACACAAGATATCATGCATGAAATTATATAGAAATGGTTGAGGTAATACATGCCAATGCTCTGAAAAATAAAGTCAACATGGAGATAAGAAAAATGTAAATGTAGTGTCAGGTCTTTGAGAACAAAATTATTAATGACTTGGAACACTTGTTTCACTATTAAAGTGGTTACAAAATGAGACAATGTTTGTCATGAATAGTATCAAAAGTTATACAAAGCATTGAATTTTGAATTGAATGAGGATCTTCTCTTCATTGTGCTTCATGGTAAAATTAAAATAGTACAATACAAAACTGATATATTACACCTGTGGAAAAAAAAATATATACAAAATTATGTAAATAATTAAATACATCTGGAAAGTGTGTCGGCGAAGACATTCTCACGTCCAGGAATTGTCTTGACCTCAAATTGGTAGTCTGTGAGTTGTAGACTCCACCGAGTTAAACGACTGTTCGCTAACTTCTTTGAGTTCAGAAATGCTAGTGGTGCATGGTCAGTTAGGAGTGTAAACTTAGCACCTAGTAGATATCTGGAGAACTTGGCTATTGCCCATACGATGGCCAGGCATTCTCGTTCTATGGTTGAGTATCTGGTTTCAGCTGTTGACAACTTCCTGCTGATGAAAAATACTGGGTGCAAAGTCTCTTGGCCTTTCTGTGAAGTGTCTTGATATTTCTGCATTAGGCATGCACCTATAGCTGAAGATGAAGCATCTGTGGCGAGGTGAAATTGCTTCTCTGGATTCGGAAGTTTGAGAATAGTGTCTCTTGAAAATTCAGCTTTAATGTTTTCAATCGTGGTATGTAACTCTGTAGACCATGGAATCTTCGTTGGTTGTCCTTTCTTAGTGAGTTCAATCAATGGAGCTATGAGTGCTGTGTAACCTGGTATGAAATGTCTGTAAAAATTACACAGACCCAAAATACTTCTCACTTGCTTTTTACTGGTGGGGACTTTGATGTCTAGTATGCGCTGAATAATGTTCTCTTGTGGTCTCAGCGAATTATAGCTGACTTTATAACCAAGGAAGGATATTTCTGACATGGCTAGTTCTACCTTACTAGGCTTGATGGTAAAACCATGTTGTTTCAGTGTGCTGAAGACTTCTTGTAAACCTTTGATGTGTTCATTCCATGTCTTATGGAATATGCAAATGTCATCTATATATGACACTGTGTCAGAGCGATTGCCTAGTATGCTGTGTATGGCTCTATTAAAGGTGCTGCTGGCGTTGACTAGACCAAATGGCATGAAGTTGAAATGGAATAGTCCATAAGCTGTGGTGAATGCCGTAAACTGTTTGCATTCTTGTTTGACTGGTATTTGGTAATAACCTCTGGACAGGTCTATTTTAGTGAAGAACTTTGCTTCTGAAAATCTGGTCATAAGATCTTCAGGATTTGGCATAGGGTATGAGTCAAGTTGTGTTATTTTGTTCAATTGTCTGAAGTCGACACACATTCTTGGATTTGTCGTCTGGTTCCGTTTGACAAGAACTATTGGTGCAGCATAGGGAGAGTCGGAATGTTCAATGATCCCTTGCTCTAATAGTTGGTTAATTTCTTGTTTAAGAAAGTCTCTGTAGTGTACTGGTAGTGGATAAGGTCTTGCTTTTGTAGGCTTGGAATCAGTAAGTATTATTTTGTGTTCTGCAATAGAAGTTTTGCCTGGAACATCTGTAAATATTTCTGAATGTTCTTTGAGAATGTTAGTCAGTTCTTTTTGTTTTTGTGGTGGCATTGAGTTGAGTTTTATATCTTGCCAAAATTCAGTTTGTTTGTTACTTGTTTGTGGCATATTGATGTCGTCAAATTCAGACGTGTCATTTTCATCTTCTTCTGGTATGACTGCAAGGCATGATATAGCTCTTTCATTTTGTTCTGGATTCGTGATATCTTCTGTTGTATTATATTTCTGTAGCATGTTGACATGATATATCTTCTTTTTGTTGTGGATATCTATTTCATAGTCAACATCTGTTATTTTTCTGAGTATAGAAAATGGACCTTGCCATTTTATGAATAGTCTGTTGCTTTTGTCTGGTAGTAACAGACATACCAGATCTCCTGGTTCAAATTGTTTCAGTGTTCTGTTTCTATTGACTCTCATTCTGGTATTGGAGTTTGCTATGGCTGTGGCTTCATTTGCTTTCTCACATGCAGATATGATTATGTTTCTGGTATCTTGTACATGTTGGAATGCAGTCTTGGTTTCTGATGAAGTTGAGTTTTGGCGGATGATTGATTCTTTGAGGATTGCCATAGGTCCTCGTGGGTTGGCGCCATAAATCATCTCGAAAGGTGAGAATCCTGTGGTTTCTTGAGGACTGTCTCTGTATGCAAACAGAGCCGCTGGTAGCAATAAGTCCCAATTCTGCGGATTGTCGTGTGCTATTTTTGAGATGCACCTCTTCAAAGTACCGTTAAATCGTTCACTTTGGGGATGATAGGGCGTTGTGAACTTCATCTTGATGTGGTTCATGAAGTCTCTGGTAATGTCAGCTGTGAACTGTGTGCCTCTGTCAGATAGGATAACTTCTGGGAAACCAATTCTGGAAAATATCTCTGACAAAGCTCTAGTGATGTTAAGCGCTGTAATGTTGACTAGAGGTACTGCTTCTGTCCATCTAGTACATGTGTCGATCAGTGTCAGGACATATCTATGGTTTCTTGCTGAAGCTACTGGCATGGGACCGATCAAATCAACAGAGACTTTTTGGAATGGCTTGTCTGTCAATTCCATGTCTTGAATTGGTGCCTGTGACTTGTTGTTCTTGGGTCCTTTGACTTGGCAGATATGACATGACTTCACATACTTCTTAACGTCTTTTATGATACTTGGCCAATAAAATTCTTTGAGGATTCTGGCTTTAGTTTTGACAACACCCATATGGCTGGCATGTGGAATGTTATGTCCTGTGACCATTATTTACTTTCTGTATTTCTGTGGCACTATTATTTGCTGAATGGTATTGCCTTTGTGTATGGCATTCTTCATCAGGAGACCATCTTGAAAATATGGTGTATTTGGTGAATTTAGCTGATTATTTGCTTGTGCCTTCTTATAAAGTATTTGTAATGTTGGATCTCGTTTCTGTTCTTCTTTGAAGTCATCGTGTAGGAAATATGACATGTCTTGATGGACTTCAGTGTTGACAGCTTGATTACTTATATCATTGTTAGAGTCTCTGGGCATGTCGTCTTGTTCTTCAAAATTCAACAATGGACAATCGGGAATTGGAGGTGGACGTACGACCGGTGGGGATGGGCTTGATGTAACTGGGGGTGTCCATGTTGAATGTTCTTGATTGTTACTGGCTACTGGACTAGTAACTGGTTCTGTTACATTCTGCATAGCTTGAGTAACTGTGGTAGCCATGTGGTTATTTTGGCTAACTTCTTCAGATGCCAAATGTTCTTGTTGTTTGGACATGGATCTTGTCATTACTGCAAGACATCTTTGACCTTGCTCTATGGCGTTCGTCCATTCATCGAGTTCTTGAGGAGTGCATTCTTTAACTCCCTCTATGTTTCCAATGATTAGGTCTACTGGTAGATTGGGTGTTACTAATGCTTTTGTTCGACCACTGAAGAATGGTGTAGTAACATAAATGATGGCTTCAGGTAACTTGCTGACAGTTCCGTTGAAGGCAGTGGCTTGGACATGGTTGCCTGTGAAGCGGTTTGCGTGTACAAAGCGTTCATGTACTAATGTGGACGTGCTTCCGGTGTCGCGAAGAACTTCCACCTTCATGTCTCCTACGAAGCCTGGATAAAATTTGAGACCATTGGATTTCGCAATGACTGTCATAGTTGAATGTTCATTGTAATAACTTCTGTTATATGAGCTTCTGTGTGGCGCATATTGTGGTCTGGAATCTTGCGAATGACTTCTGTAGCGAGGTCTATTATCTGGTTTATTATTTCCAGGTGCCTTGTTGATATTGCATTGCTCTCTATTGTTGTAACTTTGAGTTGGTGATGTGGGTCTATCATAATTTTGATTTTTGGAACGTGCTTGTTTTTTCAAACATTCATGAATTTGATGACCTTTTTTATGGCAATATGAACATTCTATGGTTTTGCTGCGGCATTGAGAAGTAAAATGTCCTGGTTTGTGACATTTGTTACATTTGATTTTGTCATCTGGCTTATATCTTGTATTTTTGTCTTGAGTGAAGCAGACAAAGTTTTCTTCATTAGATGGTTTGACTGACTTGTTTGGATAGGCTGCTTTATATTGCCTGATGATCTTGGTTAATGTCTGGATGTCAGTGGGATTTCTTTCTATGATGTAGGATTGAATATCTTCTGAGTGAGCATGGGTGATGTTATCAATGATAATATGTTGACGAAGAGCTTGGTAACTTTCTTCTACTTTGGCCATGGATACCCATCTATCAAACCACATTGACATATTGGCTACAAAAATTTGAGGATCATCATTTTGTTGTGGCCTTTCATTATAGAATTTCTTTCTATAGTTGGCTGAAGTTGCTCCGTATTGGCGCAGTAGAGCTTCCTTGATATCATGGTAAGTGCTGCGTTCATTGGTGGACAGTTGGGAGCAAATGTTGAGAGCTTTGCCGGTCAAGAGAGTGAGGAGTGAACTCGACCAAAGTGTTTCAGGTATACCGGATGTGGTAGCTATCTCTTCAAATCTAATGAGGTATGAGTCCATATTGTCAATATTCTCATTAAATGCCGATATTTTGTTCATCAATCTGTATTTATCGGTCATATTTGATTGGCCTTGATTCGGAATGTTTTCTTTGTTTTCTTTATTTTGTTTGTCATATTCCATTTTTTCTTTTTCATGCTGCCTTTGTTTTTCGGCGTCTTGTCTTTGTTTTTCAGATTCTTGCCTTTGTTTTTCAGCTTCTTGCCTTTGTTTTTCAGATTCTTGTCTTTGTTTTTCAGATTCTTGTCTTTGTTTTTCAGCGTCTTGCAATTTTTTTTCTTCTAATTGCATGCGTTTTTCAGATTCTTGGTCTTGATATTCTTTCTCTTCCTGTCTCTCTGCCCATAAGTCTGGCTTGGGAATCTGCTTCTCTTTTGCTAGTTCCATCAGTTCAAGGAGTCGTTGTGTTCTAGAACTGGAGCTGGAAGCCATTTTTGATTTTTTTTTTTTTTTTTTTGTGTATGTATTCTTCTTGTATTGGAGCAAAATGTTCAATATCTGGATTTTGTCTTATCTCAGATATCTTTATAATATATTAATAGAGTTCTTGAAGCCTTAGTCTGTTAATAATGCTTGACAGTAAAATTGTACTTGACTGGAGTCGTAAGTCTTGATCTACAGATCTATTGAGCCGAGTACTTTTGTTCTGGTTTAACAGTTGGTTAAATCTGGTCTTCCGTCTACTTTGTGCCAGACAATGATTATTTACTGGTCTTCTTTATATTGCCAGTTATTTATTTTACTGGTCTTTTTTTTATATTGCCAGTTATTTGCTTTACTGGTCTTTGTAATAATGCCAGTTATTTGCTTTACTGGTCTTTGTAATAATGCCAGTTATTTGCTTTACTGGTCTTTTTAATAATGCCAGTAATTATGTATATTGGTCTTTTGCCAATTACATATAATAGATTTCGTGAGTTAGACGTAACTCTAACGAAAATCTTTGTAAAATAATTATCGATAACCAACTGACCTTGTTAAACACAGAAATTTTTGTCCTCCGTTAAATAAAAATGAAGTTCCTTTGAAGATTTTAGAAATTAGTTCTAGATCTGGATTAAATTTTGTGCCAAATTATATTCGTCGGACTGGTGTCATAAATGTCACAATATCGGAGAGTGCCAGATTTCACAATGTCGGAGGTGTCAGATGTCACAAGACCTTTCCTATCGTCAAGGTGCCATATATAATAATATCTCTTCTGTCGATGATGAATGAAGACTTCGCCAACTTTATCTTGAGATGTAATAATAAAGTTGCTGTCCGATAGGAGAGTATACTTGTGATTGCCGGGGAGTCTTTCTATCTTGAACACGTGGTTGATGACAAGCGATTTGATTCAAGTCTTGTAGATGAATTAATTGAATATATGTAGATCTAAAATTCACAATTAAAAAGACTTTCTTGTAGAAAACAATATTCAGGAACTTTATTTGAACAAAACGTAAGTACAACTTATGTACAATGTAGATCAAATAATATGAAATAAAATCACAAAGGCTTATTAAACAGAACTCTAACAAAGCATGACCTGCTCCTATGAATTTACTTCTCTCACTGATTAATTCGCGCTGA
>JADKLZ010000167.1:22699178-22715425 GCA_021533235.1 Biomphalaria straminea
AAAAGTGCGGCTCTTTAAAACTTTAAAATTGTGTAAATTGTAATTTTTGGCTCTTTAGACTCAAAAGGTTGCCGACTCCTGCACTAGAGTAACACATTTAGTAAAATCACTAACTTTAGAAAGCCTTCAGGATAGAAGACTCGTAAGTAAAGTAAGCATTATACACAAAACACTGAACCATAATCTTCAAACACAAAAACAAAACTTAATAAAATTCTCAGAAAGACACAAAGATAAAGGCATATTTGTCGTCCAATAGGCTAGGACAAATCTGTACAAATTTAATGCTCTTTCTTCCCTAGTGCCATTAGAGCATGGAATGGGTTGCCTGAGCTAGCCAGGAAAACCAGTCGCTTGGTCATTGGTTAATATGCATGACTGAATACATGACGCGTAGGACGTAATCATCTTCTTTTTTGAAGTAACGTCTGTATTATATAAGATAAGATCATTCTTTAACAGCTCTTGAATTACGTAATCGTTCTTATCAAACCAGTCTCTGGTGGGTTTACTGCAATATCCCACGACCTTGGGGGTGACCTTCTGAAGTATCGTTCTTAGCTGGCTCCAGTTACTCACTGTATCATCGTCCTGGGGCTGTCGAAGATCAGCCCCGAGTAGTACACTGAAGCGCTCTCGTACGTCAGCTAGCCTATCAACATTTAATAAGCCTATATATGTTACAATACGTACTAGATCTATAACTAGGCCTATATAAATTTTTAAATACCATTTTTTAAAATAGGCCTAAATGTTTATTCAGTACTGGTGTATAATATAATAATTGTATTTTTATTTTTGTTACTAGCGGAAAAGATAAATGAAATCTACATGCTGAATAATTTTAAAATCTATATATATAATCCTCAAAGTAAAAGGTCAAACAAGTAAAGTTCAAAAAGTAATTGGGAAGATCCCATGGCGCAGCACGCAGTGTGAATGGAAATTGCCGCATCCCAATGAACACTATTTTGTGAATGAAAGTGGTGTTTATATAATTCTCTTCTTCTCAATTTTTGTCATAATATTAAAAGCATTTCCAGATTATTGTGTCGTAAGACTATTGAAACTAGAACAACATCAATACACAGATAGAGTATACTCTCATGTTTCACTTTAGAAGTACTTTAATTACGCACATTCGTTCATTAGACATGATTACGAAATGTAACTCATCTCTCTATTCCTAGATCTAGATCTTGATCTAAAGCTCGAATTAACTCTAAGATTATAGAACTTCTCTTCGCAAATATATTTTTATGCTTTTGTAAATGAACATACTAATTATAGTCCATTCATTTCATATTTTAATCAAATTATAACATTCAATTGGTTTTTCTAAAGCATTGTTACATGAGTGCAACTTTATTCTTAATATCGCGTAAATTAAGGTAAATTATAGATATTCTTAGCTCCATTCATAGAATTTTTTATTCATAAATTCACGCATTCGTTTTACTTATAACAAGTAAATGGGAAGATCCCATGGCGCAGCATGGTGTGTTTGTTTTGTTGTGAATGGGAAATAATATATCCAAATCCGCACTATTTTCATTCACAATATATTTTTTATTATTTTTTTTTTTTACTTTAAAAAGATTTTAATAATGTCCGGAACTTCCATCACTTTTTCGACAGGCGGCATAGTATTTAATAACATTTCAGGAGATTTTCAAGGGTCTCCTGGTAAATCAAGAGGCCGCGGGAAATCTGTTATATGTTATAAAATGGTTCAATTTAATAATTTATACACCTAGTCCAAAGAAAGTGCGATACCCACTGTGGTCGCATATGTTGCAGTGCCTAAGGCCTGCCTTGGAAAATAGCGGCGTATGGTATGCCGCCGGTCGACTAGTTAATATTATTGAGGTTGCGATTATTTCTGTCTATGATAAATGCATATTATATAGTTCAGTGCTGTAAAAAAAAAAAAAATTCTGGAGATCTTCAATATAAAAGTCATTTAATTTGAACACCCTAACTAAACTTTACTAGCTGAAAGACCTAAACAAGTTTCATTTCTAGAAACTTGTAGAAACATCAATAGCTGAGTCTGAGTTAGATCTAGATCTATAATACAAAATATAGAACACAGTGAAATTAGATCTATATAATAGATTCTAGAGATTTAACAAAAAGTAGTCTAGATTGACTATACCATACCGGCGTAAAATCAGAAATTCCGGTAAGTAATACTTATAGATACTAGTAGTAGACTACTAGTAGTAGTAATAGATTAAATAGATATCTTAATAATCAGACTTAATATCTATAAAATATTAAAATATGATAATAAATAATAATAAAAAATATTTATAATATAATTTTTTTTTTTTAATTATTATACTTAATATTAAATTTAAAATTTATTCATTCACATATCATCATATTGGCCTCCTTCAGTCGTAGAACGACTATGAATATGGTTCATCTCATTTCCTCGTGTGGTTGTGGAGCCCTATTTTGGAAAGACAATCCCGTCCACAAATAAAATGAAATATCGGAAGTAAAGGTGGTCTTCACTTCAGTGGTAGAGGAGATTGCCATTTTTCGCATTGTCCATTTTTCTTCCAGAGCTGAGGCCCATCCATGCTCTTTCGCTGTCCATAGCTTTTTTGGTCACTTTTTTGGTGCAGTCTAAGTCTAGACTAGTCTAGAGCTATGTCTTCCCAATGGTCAGTAATGATGTTCACTGATTTGAGGTTTCGTTTTATTACATCTATGTAATAGAGGTGAGGCGACCTTTTTTTTAGCCAGTCGCGAGTTGTCCGTAAAGGATCACTTTCGGAATGCGATAGTCCTCCATCCGGCGAACATGTCCAAGCCAGCGTAGGGGGGGCGTTGTCTGAGGACTGTAAAGATGCTGAGAATGCCTGTTTGTGCAAGGACCTCAGTATTGCACACTTTTTCTTTCCATGTTATTTTCAAAATCCCTGGAAGACATCTCCTCATCTAGAGAAAGGTCATCTTGGATTGTGGATCCCAGATAGCAGAATTCATTTCGGCATCCAGCTTGTTATTGTCTATGAGGATAGAGGGTGGTGCTGTTACAGCTGTAGCAGGTGGTCCCATTGTTTTCTTTGTGCTAATAGTTAAGCCATATTCTTTACAGGCCTGAGAGAAGTGGGACAAATTTAAAATTGTCAAGAATTTTGGAATAATTCATGATTTATTAAATGATACTAGTCTACTACTACTTACTAAATTGATTATCAGGGGTCTCAAACATGTGGCCCGCAAAATTATTAGTGTGGCCCGCGGCCACGTCCGTGAATTAAAAAAATAAAATTTACAATGTCTTTGACCACATATAAGCCGTGAAATGATTTACAATGTGTGAGACGTGTTTCAAGAACTCGAAGCTTGTATTTACAGGTGTGGGCTACCGTGGGAAAAACTTGTTTCAGTGGCTACGGACAGTGCACCAGCAATGTGTTCAGAGAAAGTTGGTGTTATTGGATTAATGGTAGAGATGAGATACTATGAGATATTATAGATTAGCTAGAACATATTGACAATATTAGCATTACTGGCAATACTACAAACGTGCCAGACCTGGTTGAATGTGATCTGTTTACCTTTGAGGGGAAAACGTACCATAATTGGCATAGTCAGGGTTCGTAGCGCTCCTAAAAACTCCTAAAATCTCCTAAAAAATGAAAAGTCTCCTAAAATCCTAAAATTCTCCTAAAAATTGCCAGAATCCTCCTAAAATTTCGTCCTCTCTCCTAAAATTTTTACCCAATATTTTTTTAAACATAATTTTGCTTATTTCTTGCTAAAAATGTGGGGAAAAAACAACAGCATAACTAGGCATTCTGATCGCATGACGTTACAGGCTGGCTGTGTTAATGAGCTGACCAGTGACGCGTCTACACCGCCTTTCACCCACTTGTGAAGCGCGAACTCGTGATTGAAGATGGCCTTGGGCGCCTTGGCTCAAGCAAGCATTTCACCTTGCACCTTGATCTAGTCTGTATACATAGACTATAATATTGTCTATAATTAGAGCCTACTCAGCCTTATTTGTAGGCTACACCGCTCGGGCCCTCCCTCACCTAAATCTTCTTGTAAGAGTTCGCGTGGAAAGTCCGTAAATCAGCTAGATCTAGAATAATCTAGATCAATTAGGCTTATCTAGATTTAGATCTAAATTAGCCTTGAATTTTAGTCAATTTATTGATCTCGATACATCTAATCTAGTCTAATGTCTAGATTACTCTAAAAAAACGCTAGTTTCTAGATTTAGGCCTACGCTAAATTACTATTATAGATCTACTCTAGAATCTGGTGAAGATAATTTGCATTCGGCAAAGTTCGCAAGTCCGCGAAAGTTAGTGACTTTAGATATAGAGTCTAGATTTGCGCTAGTTTTGGTGAAAATAATTCGCACACAGCCGCGAAAAGTCCCTGAATTTTAGTGACTTATTAGATCTAGAGTCTAACTTACTACTAACGCTAGATTCAGTGAAGATAATTCGCACTCGGCCGCGAAAAGTCCGCGAATTTTAGTGACTTTGATCTAGAGTCTAGATTTACGCTAGATTCAGTGAAGATAATTCGCACTCAGCCGCGAAAAGTCCGCGAATTTTAGTGACTTTGATCTAGAGTCTAGATTTACGCTAGATTCAGTGAAGATAATTCGCACTCAGCCTCGAAAAGTCCGCGAATTTTAGTGACTTAGACGTCTTAGATCTAGAGTCTAGATTTACGCTAGATTCAGCGAAGATAATTTGTAAACAGCCGTAAAAGTCCGCGAATTTTAGAATATATAGAGACTAGATCTATGATAGATTCGATGAAGATAATTTTCACACAGCCGTGAAAAGTCCGCGAATTTTAGTGACATAGATCACAAGTCTAGATCTACTGTAGATTTAGGGAAACATTTTTACATACAGCTGTGAAAAGTCCGTAGAGCTATTTTGGTTGTAAAAGCCAGGGAAAAAAATTGTGCTAAAAAAAAAACAACTACTAATAGTAGTAATATAGGTCTATATATACCCCCCCCCCCCAATCCAAAAGCAATTATTTAGTAAGCAAATGTTAACTAAACATACAAATAGAAATACGCCTGTATATTACAGGCCCTGTTTATGAGGAGGATTTAAGCGCAATTAATTAAATAAACAAGATAAAACATTATTACCTTAAATGCACACCATAACCCTAGTATCTATAAGATATACACAGGAACTAAAAATGTAGGCTACATTTCCAACACAACACAGAGAAGGCATGAAGGCATCTCTAAGAATGTTTTTTATGAACAAAAAATGTAATAGCAACCATTCTTTACTAATGTTCTTTACTTTTGTTCTTTACCAATTCTTTGGGGGAAAAATGGTTGTTTTAGGTTTTGGGATGACAGTCAAGTTGTTACATGATTAAAAAATAACTTTTATTTCTTTTTCTCTGGACATAGCACAGCTGATGACATATTGTTTCTGTTCTGGGTGGGATGTTGGCAAGATATTTTTTATTTTCACAATCAAGTAACTATTGATTTGATAAATGCTTAGTTTTATGTATGTTCTACAATGTATATCATACTAATGGGCGGGACACACACACACATGCATATAGGGCCTATATAATATACCGGTATACATCATACATTTCATCCTTAAAAAACCTCCTAAAATCTCCTAAAATTTTGTCATGGAAAAGTGCTACTAACCCTGCATAGTGCTTATCAGCATATATAGTGCTTATCAGCCACTTCATGGCATCATTTTTTTTTTTTTCAATTTTTAGAAATTATAGAGATACTAAGATAATTAAAGTGTCTTTGAAAGACATATTTAATGATGTCACATAAGACATATTTAATGATGTCACATTCTCACATAGATTATATACAGTTTTACTTTAATGGATTTTAAGTCCTAAGTTATTTTAAATTTTTATAATTGAAGTAGAAATCTAGATTTAGTTGTAAGCATTCTTAGAATAGATCTAGCACATTAAGATCATTTTATTTTGACTTTATATTCTAATGTAGATCTCTGTTAACAATAAGAATTCATTTCATTCAAATTCAATCAAGAATTTTTAAAAAGAAGATGTCATCTGAAGAAAGTGGAGGTCAGAATGGCCGTGCCCCAAAAAATTTAAAAGGACTTCTTAAGTTTTGTATGGAAGCAACCAGGTCAGAAGATGCCCCAAATAATTCTGAAATCATGGAGCCAATGTCAGAAGATGTAAGTTCATAAGAAGCTATAGCTTTGAGTAAATTTAATGTTGCAGACATTTCTTTTAGGTATTGTGTTTCTGAGGTTTTGGGTCATTTTAGCATATAAATTATTTTTCTCAGCCATTGTGTGCTGTTAAATCTATGACTTTAAGCACTTATTTCATCTAAGTAATGCTTGTTGATATTTTAAACATGTTCTTATAGATTATGTATATTTAGTGTTTACAGTTTTACCATTCCCCTCTTCATTCTTCTGGAGAATTCTAAGAATATATATCAGCAGTCAAATATATTGTAGAGGTGACTGGTCATTTCATCCCTGGTCACTTCATCCCCAATTAAATATTTTTTCTTATTTATTGTTTAATTGTGCTGAAAAGGATTTGATTTTAAGACCTTATTTTATAATCTAACATAAATATAAATATGATTACAAGAATGCTTTTTAGATATTTTTTTGTAAGTTATTAATGCGTTTATAGTGTTTCCCTTCACTTTACATTCTTGATTAGAAATATAATAATATATTGTAAATCTGGGTAATTACTTAGCTATAGCACTTCTATTGAATGTGGGGGGTGTAATATAATAATATTATCCTGAGCTTGACATAATAATCAAAAGCCTAGGTGTGGTGGAAATAGTGGAAATCTTTTGAGAGATAAGAGTGATTAGAATAGTTATGACCATGCCGCTGATAGCTTATCATCAAAGGCCAAGGTTTTGTTGAAGTAGTGGAAATCATTGAAGAGATAGAACGATTAGAATACTAATGATCATACCACTGATAACTCCTGACAACCATCTTTCCCTTTATTTTATTTTTCTAACGATTACTATTTGTTTGATAAAATGATCAGATGATGAAAAGAACAGGGGATGATGAAATGACTGGGAATGAAGTGACCAGGGTGCTTTAATCCCCATTTAAACGTATCAATAGCCTACCTATCTCACTGATTTACGTTAACACACAAAAACTATTTTTACATTAGATCTTTATGTATAGATGCTCATTAGCTGTAATTTTTAATGACATTAATTTTTTTTTCTTTTTTAATGTCGCTGTTTTTGTCATGTAAAATAAAATAAAATCTCTTAATTTTTTACAATTATTATTTGTTGGATAAAACGGTCTGAGGATGAAATGATCAGGAGATGAAATGACCTGCAAATGGTTTCTGCAATCCATTTTTTTTTAAATTTTGGTTTGACCAAGAACTATACTAAAAATAACTAGATTTAGATACTTCTAAGACAAAAAAAGAAATGTTGACCCTCATATATGTTAAAATTTTGTCAACTGGAGATTTTTATTTTGGAAAAATCTGTTTTTTTTTTTTTTTTGTTTTTTTTTCATTTTGTGAAGAAGTTTAATATATATGTTGTCTATTTATATTGCAATGAAAGATATTCTAGAGATATATATTATTATAAACTGTAAAGATAGATGTATTTATACCAGTTCTACATCTATACATTATATAGCTCACCCAAAGTAAATATATATTGTTACGACACAAGACTCTTCAAAGAATAACACTCTCAGGGTTTTCTATATATATATACTTTAATAACATATCACATCTCAAAACAAAACCATTTTCCTTTCGTCCCTTGTCAGTCTCCCCCACTTCCTCTTTTTAACCTCTCTTCCTTTCAGTACACAAATTCGCACTTTTTCCATTTGCACCATGGTGCGCTACGACCGTAACATATATATTATACCAGTACTACATCTAAACAAAACATAGCTCACCCAAAGTAAATATACATTATACCAGTGCCATATCTATACATCAACTCACCACAATCTCAGATTTGCATTTGGTGATGAGTTACCCCCCCCCAGACAATACTGCACCATGCAACATAACATACTATTTTGCAAAAGCCACCATTTTTAAATGAGTAGTAGAGGACATTGGGTAAGGCAATAGATGCTTTGTTTGACTTTATAAAAAACTATTTATCTAACAGTCATTTTTCCAGAGTGTCAAGAGGCACAGGTATAGTCTAAATCCAACATATGTTCTTCTGAGTAAAAGGAATTCTTAAATTAATAAGAAAATGTTTAAGTCCAGTTTCCCTAAATTTTTCATTTTCTA
This sequence comes from Biomphalaria straminea, assembly GCA_021533235.1. Classification (NCBI taxonomy): domain Eukaryota; kingdom Metazoa; phylum Mollusca; class Gastropoda; family Planorbidae; genus Biomphalaria; species Biomphalaria straminea. Next base: position 22,707,483 of record JADKLZ010000167.1, read on the forward strand.
TTACTTATTCAACTACATATAGATGTCAAAAAATTTCACACAAAACATATTTTCTAATTTAAATTTTGCTTGAACATTTTAAATTTCTAGAGAAGAAAATGGCTGGAGGAAGCTTTGACATCAATGTCTGTAAACCCTGTGGAACGGATGACCAGCTGTGTAAAAGCTATTCAGGAAGCTGTGAGTGACACGGGAGAGGGCACAGAACAACAGATAATGGCTGTGTCTGAGCTTCAAGACTGGGGGGAAGACCTTGACATTGCTGGTGGTAAGTCAACATTTCTATAAATAGAATGAGAACATCCAGCTATGGCTGTCATTAGTTTGTATTAGATAATGATGAAAATACTTAACTCTTTCTCTCCTAATAGATGATACCATCCATCGTTGATTTGACATCATTAAATTAAATTGATGTTTAATCCTTAAAACGCCTGTGGTAGATTAGCTTCTAAACAACATAATTGAAATTCCATTTTGTATGCACTCATTGTAAAACAGTTCAGCACTTTAAGGGTTAATTTTATAAACTTGACCTTGTGTTATGTTAAAAGAGCATGCATTTCCCTTTAATTCTATAACAAATACAACATTTTCTGATATCAAACAACAAAGCTATTAAAGCTTAATCATAACAGGGTAGTGAGATAGCAATGAGTAAAATGAAGAATTCCTTTGAAACGTGGAAAAATAATAACAGAGAGAAAGAGTTAAATGAGGTGGGAATTAAATCATTTAGAATGTAGGTCTGTAAATTAGTAATATTGCTATAGTCCATGAGCCTTAGTTTGCAATCATTAGAAAAAGTGCTTATATTAAAAAAAGAATGATTGAAAATAAGTTTTTGCTAAAAATAATAAGAGAGTTGTTTTTTTTCATTTACTTATTATTATTATTATATTTTTGTCCTCAGATTTTATAAAAATCAATGGATTGTGCATTGTTCCTAAACTTCTTAGCAGCGAAGTCAGTGAACTAAGGTGGAGGTGTCTTGAACTTTTAGGAAATTTGTCACAGAATAATCCAGTGGCTCAAACAGCGCTGTTGACACTTAAACTTTTGCCAGTTTTTCTTCATATGATAGACAGCGACCCCAACCCAACAGTTCAGATAAAAGCTCTCTATGCTGTTTCTTGTAAGTGGTTCTTGTGATCAGCTGTTCACTTACTGACATATATCTCCCAGTCTGTTCCCTCATAGTAATCTAATTGCGACATCCACAGCCTTCTCTCAAGTAGTGCCTATATATTTTAGGTCATTTAAGTGAAAAGCAAGTAGTTTTGTCTTTGAAGTGAAGCTCTTACATCTTCATATGGGTTGTTCATGCCAGTTTAAAAAAATAAATAAAAACAACAAATTTTAAAACTAATATTAGTTATGGACCTATTACTCTTTGCACACAAATTGTGATTTAAATATTAATTGCAGAGTGAAAGCAACCCCCCCCCCTTTATCATTTTCTAACTTTTTTTTATCATAACTTTTAATCTTCTTTGTTGAGCAGTGTTATTCATTCTTATTTCTAATTTCCTGCAGGTCTTGTTAGAAACAATAGTGAAGCTCAAACTCAACTCTTGGCACATGATGGTCTGCCTGTACTTCTACGTGCACTGCACAGTGAGGAAGAAAAACTCAAGGTTAAGGCTACATTCATGATCTCATCTATTTGCAGCTCAAACCCAGCACTCAAAGGTATGGATAAAACAAGGGCTAACTGTACACTTCTTGGCCAGATTTTAACAGCATAATGTAGTTTATAATAATTAAATGACATGTGGGTCACATAACCATTGTTAGATAGCTAGTTTAGTTTATTTTAGAATTGCGCACTTTTTGGTACCGACATTGAACGCACATTTTATGATGACACAGACTGTAAGGTTAGAGGTTAAGTTTGACGTATAGGAAATCAGTTACTGCTAGACTCTCAAGGGGATTAGACATCTTTTATCGACCAACTTGACTGTGGCCCATTCTGTAAATAAAGTTATTGTTGAAGTTTATCTCGAAGTCAATGTGATTACTTATGTTTCGTTCCTGTGAGTATTTGTTCTTGTGATGGTCGCTGTCGAATTCGCATATGTAATTTCATCTATACAAACTATACCCAATCACCTAGTATCCTTAATCAACTTAGAAATACTTCAGTTACAACTAATTCAATACAACAAAGAACCATTACAGTGGCCATTACACCATAAAAATCAAGTCCATTGGCTTCATTATGCACTCTCTGCAGGAGTGTGAAGGTGCCGTACAGCACATTGTCATGGATGTACCTCCTGGGCTGTAATTTGGGCATTGCAGACTTATTTTCAACCATTCCAATATCCCCTCTCCCAAAACTAAAACAAATTACAACTATGTTAAAAAAACAAGCAACTTATCTTGTTTCTAAAATGTTTTACATGTTTCGGTTGTTACTTCAGAGTTGAAGATAATTTACTTCCTAGTCCAAACCTGCTGCAGGGTGAGGGGGGTGTGGGAGCGGGAAGGGTTTGAACCCGGGACCATCGATAAGTCCTAATGTCAATCCAGTGTGCAAACCACACGACCAGGCAGCCAATAAACTGCTGTGCCACAGGTTTGTTTGTTTTGGCACAATGTAAAAAAAAATACAGAAAACATAACAAGCTTATGACATCTTTATGTTACGACTGCAGATGGCTAAAAATAATAATATAACATATTGATTGCTCAAGGCTGCATCAAAACTATGTTTCTCAACTTCTCATTATTTTTTTGTTAACTGAGACAATGAATAATTCCTTCTAAATTCTTTTCTTCCATGAACTAGATAGCCTTGTAGAAGTAGGGGTTGTGGAGAAGCTTGTTGCCCTACTGAAAGAAGAAGAGCATGGCCACACCCACGAGCATATCCTGTCGGCACTCCTTACAATAGTCACTGACCATGTTGTTGCTTGGAACAAGTGTTGCTCTGGTGAACTGGGCTTAAAAACATTTTTAACTCAAAGGATTCAATTTTTAGAAGGGAAAGAACAATTTAAGGTAAAAATTAAAGAGATACTTGAAAACCTTTTGTGGTATAGACTAGTTTTTTTTTCTTTTTTTGCTTTTTAAGACTTAGGCTCTTTAGCAGTTTGTGTCATGGGAAAAGTAGCATAATCTGTTCAACTGATTCACAAATATAAAAATAGAATAGGCTGAACTGGGTTGTCAATATCATAGAATAAAATGCTTTGGAATATTCAAGGAAGAAATGTCATTGTTCATTGGTTGGTAGTAATTGATGGTCATTAGTTCTCTCTGTGCTTTATTAATTGAACAGTATTATTGTTCTTCAGTCAAGTTATTTTTTACTATTTGTGCAAATGTTTTATGTAAATGTGTTCATCGCCTTATTATTTGTTTTATTGAATCAAGTTTGAAAGCAATAAACTCAAGACAAATATATTCTACACTGTGCTTCTTATGTGTGTTAAAACACATGCCATGTTATTTGAGAGACAATACTACCCTCCAAAACATATCAAGACAATTGAAATATTGTGTATTGATTATTGTATGTTCCTTGGGAAATGCTAGTTTGCTTCTTTACAGCATTGATATTGGCCCATTTATTGGACTTGTTCATTGCTCCTTTGTGTATAGCTTTGTCTATGCTACTTAAGGAATTCTGTTTGAGCAACTTGTATTTATAAGTTATATAACATTGCCTCTAAGGTGTTCTAATTAACAGGTCTTTCACCATACTTCTTTGGAGACAGTTAAATCTCTTTGTAACAGTTAAATCTCTTTATATCATAGCTACATCTGAAATGGTAAATGCTAATAGTTTTGAAAAGTTGTTTTCTCCCACATGTCTGATAAGTGTTTCTAATTTGAATCTTAAACCATCACCCCCTATAATAAAAATTTCTGACACATAGAAGTTGGTGTAACCTATTATCTTTTTTAAAATGGGTTTTCATGGTTTTGAGATGAATTAAGCATTTCAGTAGAGTTTCAGTAGAGTTTTGTGCTTCAGTGAGCTTATTTTACTAACTTGGAGCAACATTTAATAACAATGGGGACTGTTAGACAGTTGAAAAAATAGTTATGTTTATGCAATAAGAGAACTTTCTTTATTTATAAAACACTGATAAAACCATTTCTAGGCTAGTGTCATGTAAGCAAATCTAAGTTTATCTATGTATTTCATAATTTAGTAAGGCCACTTATCCAAATATAGAATCTGGGTTTTTAACAGAAACTCCTACTCTGGTTTAACCCAGGGAAATCACCTCGGGAAAGTCCAGCGGCCATTTTGGATTGTTCTGCACACGACCCTAGTGAAGTCTGATTGGTTGGTTTTGGCAAGTCACGCGGGCTAAAGCGTGGGTCTTGTCAGTTGCGCGATAATTCTACTAGGAGATAGATATTTTGTAGATCTAATATTTTACATAGAAAGTATGTCTTTGTTAACTACATGTTTTATTGACATATATATATATGTACATAGCTGTACTTATGTTGGATTCAAATAAAGGTTCCTGTATTTTATTATCGAAATATTACTCAAGTGAATTCTAAATCGTCTTCGTCATTTTTATTCAATAATACAATCCTCCGGCAACACAATATCACACAATATTGTGACAGCTAGTAACAGGGAAAAAGAAAGTACAACACTTAACTACTCTTTAAAAAAATGAATTTACCTTCTGGAATTTTTGTTTTATTTCCTAACTAAATTGTTTATAGGATACAGACATGTTGACAATTACTTTTAGATAAAATAATGTAGACAGACAACATATCAAGAATAACAATTAACTACATACATTTCTAGTACAAAAATAAAATTGGAAAACATATATATATTGTTATAACTCTGGTGGTGGTCTAGAAAGGGTTAATAATAAATCGCCCCAGGCAGTGCTAAATGAGCAGTCAACCGTGAGAAAAGAAGGGAAGGATCTGTGTTGTGAATAGTACTCATGCTTGTCACGTCTGGTACGGTCATGTGATTAACTATCATTAACTAAAAAAGATGGTTGACGTTCCATTGCATTCTAGAAGGCCTTTAGTAACTTTTATTATATATATAAGAATATATAAGAGCAAGTCTAGGCACTTCTTGTTGCCTGGCAACAAAAGTACAAGTCAGAATCAAGAACCAGTCGGTGTGAAGTCACTCTGGAACAGAGAATGAGTACATGTCCAGGAAGAGGCTATGAGCCAGTGGAGTCTGATACAGCTTTACAGAGTTGTGATGAATTTTTTTTTGCAGTCAGTCTTAGGTTGTTGCTAGTGGTATGGTGTTGGCTGCGATTTATTGGACATAACTTTGAAGCCCTGAGTTGCCAGGTTTTTTTAAATATGTTGTGTCTTGTGGTGTAGTTTGCAGAGAGCATGGATTGTGAGAATTGCTGTTGTTACATATATAATTTGAGTTTGAAATTAATTGTAAAAGTAACATTATCAAATTAGCAATTTAATGTATGCCTAGTTGTAGAAATAAAATCTGTTGGATAGTTTGGCCTTATCAAAAGAAAGTGTTTTGTTTTTGCAGGAGGAGAAGGAATATGCTGAACAGTTGTTACAAGTTCTTAACACCAAGCCTGATCAACCTACCACTACTACCAGGTCTTCATCTAGTCAGCTCATGTTAGCTATATGATCTGATAAGTCTCATTAGTACTTATGTTTTGTTTGTTTGTTATTTACAGATTTATTTACACATTTTTTTTTATCTTACATAAGATGTGAGTGCATGATTTTATCTGACAATGTGAATAATTTCTTCTATCAGTTTGCCAATTTGGTTTAATGGTCAGTTAGATAAATATTTTATATAGGAACAAACCTTGTATTCTCAAAAAAAAAATGTAATTTAAAGGCTCATTTAATTTTTTTTCTAAATGTTTGGTTGAGATCTATGAACTTTTTTCTACATTTAAATCCAAAACATAATCTTATAAACCAGTGAGGCAGTTGTATGAAGTTTGCTTTAAGATTACAGTGTACATAGATTTTATCTGGTTATATGTGCATATGTTTTATTTAAATGAAAGTATTTTGTCAAATAATGGTTTTAACAAAATTTCTTGAGTTTTGTTTTACTTAAAATACATGTGGCTTTGTGACAATACAGGCCAATCTGTAGTGAATTGTGTAGTCAGCATATTTAGGATTGAACTTGCCATTTGAGAAAAGATCAATACTCTTAATCATTTTTATATCTAATGGGAAATTTTGGGAATATTATTGTTTTTGTTAAACTGTCCTAGTTTTTATTTATTTTATTATAGGTTTTTAACCAAAAAGAAAAAAAAGAAAAGTATTAGCTGTTCCATTTTGTAGCACATTTAATTAGTAGTTTAAATCAGATACGTTTTCAAAACCAAAATTAAGGCAGATAACTAGTTAAGCTTTCATCACAATTCCATCTGTTTAATTTCTATTGCAAACCTACACATGACTAAACAAAAGTATTTGAAGAACTGATGCAGGCGTTACTTTTGTTTTCTAGAGCTCATGAAATAAAATATTATTTGCTTGATCAGTATTTCTCTTCTTGTTGATTTGATTTGTCAGCATATTTCACGATCAAGCTTAACTTAGAACTATGAAATCGACCACTCATCATTGAGTTATTAATGACATAGTTTTCCTTGGCTACACCTCAATTTTTTTTTTTAAGCTGACAATCTCATGAGTTTACCAACTAACATTCATTTTATCCAACAAGGAAAGGACAAGGATGGCTGCCTGGTCGAGCGGTTTGCATGCCGGACTGTCGTATCGATTTACCGATGGTCCCGGGTTCAAACCCTGCCCGCTCCCATCCCCCGTCGTCCTGCGGGAGGTTTGGACTAAGAGATATGTATCTTCAACTCTGAAGGAATTTCCGAAACATGTAAAACAAAACAATACATCTTGAGTAGAGAAGTTGAAATTTTGCGTAATTATTCATAGTCTATAACAATACATAAATGAAGTAAAAAAATTAAACAATTTGTTTATTAAGTAGTGCTAATTAATTAATTTAGTTTTATGGAGAATTAGGGTGCTTATTCCTGCCCTGAAGTATTGAGATATATGGCAGTGATTTTGCATTTCCTCCCCTTAGATAGCCTAAGCCTTTTTTTAAAAATTAGTTACATCTCGGCGACCTAATACCTAAGGAGACACTAATGTCATAGAAATTATTCTATTTATTTTACTCTAGTGTTTATGAAGTAAACATAGTATTAGCAGTCCAGGTTTTTGTATCTTACTTTCAAAATATGACCCGTTGGACATATGTGTTTGCTGTATAAACATTCCTTTAATTGGACAAATTATTTAAACACAATAAAATAGCACAAGAAATTGTTTGGTGAAGAGGTAAATATTAGAACACATTCTTTACATGTACATGTTGTGAAGTATTGGATATTGAGACTTGAATGCAGTGCCACACCAAAAGGTCCATTGATGACTCCAAGTAAATGTAAACTGCTGGATTATTCTGCTAGCTGTTTCATAATCCAAGGCAGGTAACTTGATACTTTAGTGTATAGTCCAAGAGACTTGCCACATTGGCTGTCTATACCAGCAGACACTATTCCGTACACATAAAAACGACCGTCTGATTCACTGCAGACAAATGGTCCACCAGAGTCTCCCTACATTTGAAATGAAAGAGTATGATTACGTGTTTGTATTTATTTAAAATTATGTTAATGTCTAAGAAACAAATTTGCTATGTGGTAGTATAATTGGTCGCCAATAAATCTTAGTTATATTATAAAAATCTTGATGCTATATCTGTAGTGAATATAAAATAGTACACGGTGCAAGTTTTTCTATCAACTATTTTGAAACTTTTCACTTAGATATCAATGATCCCAACACTCACATTGAGGTAGACTCACAGTGAGCCTGTCATGGTAATAAGTGGTAGACTCGCAGTGAGCATGTCATGGTAATAAGTGGTAGACTCACAGTGAGCCTGT
>JADKLZ010000167.1:22715435-22733581 GCA_021533235.1 Biomphalaria straminea
GTCATGGTAATAAGTGGTAGACTCACAGTGAGCCTGTCATGGTAATATAAAAATGGATACGTGGAAACCAAGACCAGGGCATTGATTGAGAAAATGGGGGCATTGAAAGAGGAAAAGAATTGTGATTGAAGAAATGGGGGTGGGATTGATTATTGAAATTGGCAAATAGATGGAGGAAAACGATTGTGATCGTGGAAATGGGGGATTTATTGAAGAAATGGATTGTGATTGATTAATTGGTTTTGATTGAGAAAATGGGTGCTATGAATGAAGAAAGGGGTTCTGATTGTGGAAATAGGTTTTGATTGAGAATTGCTGTTGTAGAATAGATGCGCGTCAATTATTTCTTACTCAGCCCCAGCAAGTCAACATTGAACTAGATTCTATATTTATTTAAGATAAAAAAAAAACACACTAGTGCAGGGCTGGCGAACCTTTTTCAGTCCGAGTGCCAATTAATTTCAATTTAAAATCAATGAAGATTGTTGCGTGCCCAACACTAGCGGATCCGATTTTTTTCCAAACCCTAACCCTAACGCCTAGTAAACCCTAACCCTATGCATAAACGTGCATACATCATATATATATATATATATATATATATATATATATATATATATATATATATGAGAACTTAAAAGCAATCTTTTTCAACCTTCGTTGAAACCCCCCCACACACACACAAGTTATGTTGAGGCCTTTCTCTTGATAGCGTTGATAGCTTAGTAGTCTGGGGGAGCGCTGTAAGCCTCAATATGGGGTTCTGCTAAAAATCGTTTTCTTGCATTTTTCACTGCAGAAACGCATTCTCCTGACATCTATAGCTCATTATTCATAAATGAGGTTCGGGGCGAAGCCCCGACGCTAAAAGCGTTTTCTTGCATTTTTCACTGCAGAAATGCATTCTCCTGACATTTCTAGCTCATTATTCATAAATGAGGTTCGGGGCGAAGCCCGACGCTAAAAGCGTTTTCTTGCATTTTTCACTGAAGAAACGCATTCTCCTGACATCTACAGCTCATAATCTATCAGTGGTGTTCGGGGCGAAGCTTAGCTATAATTTTTGAAACTTCAAAACATGCAGCCACTAAGTTAGAAGAACTTTTAACACAGTTTACAAAAGAACTGGATTGTGAAATCGCTTTTTTTAACTCACGCGATATATGTTCTTTTTGCTCTTCCTCGCTTTTGCCTAAAAGCCAGCTGTGATTGGATTCATAATGACATTTTACTGATGATATCCGACAAACAACACTTTCCAAACACATGGCACATAAGGCCTTGTTTTCTCTGTGAATCCTTCCATATCTTTCAGTCCACCACTCTTGAAAAGGTCTGCCACTTCCTTCTTCTTCATTAAGTTTTCTTTTTTTAATTTTTGAGAATGACATGTTATGGTAATTATTATGATAAAAGGTATTGATGGCAACGCTAGCAATCGATGTAAGACCGACACGTTTTCAGTATCAACAAAATGGCGGAAGCTAAGGAGATCTCGTTCAAATACGAGATTTGTCTTCTTCCATATTATTTAAAGTTCTCTGAAATAATTGAACGTTATTAATTATGGTAATTTGAGATATCCGTGATTTAAAAAAAAAAAAAATTTGTTCTTAATATCATCGTCGTCGCGTGCCACACAAAATCGTTTCGCGTGCCAACTTGGGCACGCGTGCCATAGGTTCGCCAGCCCTGCACTAGTGCCTAGAAACCTGTGCAGCTTCGAGTTGATTGGGCTCGTAAATCAAGGTCGGTAACTCTTCAAGAAGGAACTAAACCACACGATTTTTTAAAATAAAGTAAACTATTCCAAAAGAATACACATAGAATAAATATTAAAGCTTTTTTTTCTTCTTATGAATGCTTCTGCATCTTCTGCGACATGGTTGATTTCAACTATTTCAGTAGAAGTCAATTTTCTCCCATGTAACAGAAGCATGGATATGTAAAATTTGGTGTTTGGAAGGCTTCTGAAAACTGTATTAGTATCCCATCGAAGTCAAACATCTAGATTTATAGATTTAAAGGGCCATTTACATTTTCAATAACGGTGTCATATAACAACGGTGTTCAGTAAAAAGTTCTTATGCAACTAAAAGAAAGTATAAACCATTACATTTCATAAGCATGATGCGGCCCAGTAGCCCACTAAACTACCTTGCATGTGTCCTTTCCCGTGGTCCCTGCACAGAAAGTATTGGAGGTAGCATATGTCCGGTATTTTCTCCTACAAGTCAAATCGTTGACCACCGGAAGGTTTATCCACTGGAGGGTACTTTGTCCAACTGCCCCAGGCTGATCTGTTGGGACAGACGTTGTTAGAATCAGTAAAAAAAAAAAAGGGCGGGGGGAGGGGCAAGAGCAGGTAACTGGACAAGCAAAGCAACAGAAGACGGTTATTACGGGTAATTATATTTGTAAGAAATAAACATGAAAAAATAAAGCGGGGGTTACAATCATCACATTACAAATAACATTTTATGTACCATCATCACATTACAAATAACATTTCGTGTACCATCATCACATTACAAATAACATATCGTTTACCATCATCACATTACAAATAACATTTCGTGTAGTCTACGCTAGCAAGAAGGCGTGGCAGCTGAGTAGTAAAGTACTTCCGAATCGACGGGTCCCGTGATCGATTCTATTAAGGACTTCGATTTTATATTTTAGAATCTTAACGGCGCCTCTGAGTCCACCCAGCTCTAATGGATACTTGACAGGGAAAAGTGCTGGCAACATGACATCCTTGTTTACCGTGAAAGAAGTTTAGTGGGAGAAGGCAATGAAGCGCGTTGTAGACGCAAGTTCTTGAATACTGGTATGACCGGTAGTATTGGACATTTTCATATATGGCGGAAAGAGCTTCTTGGTGTGTCAGGTATACAAAATAAACTTTTTTTTTTAAAATGTACATATTTTTTTTTAACTTTTTAGCCCTGCAGAATTAAATTTTCTAAGCACTTTTGTTTGTAGCGGCGCGGTGGCTGATCGGTAAAGCGTTTGGCTTCCGAACCGGAGAACGTGGTTCGAATCCATATAGACCACAAGGTCTGAAAGGGGGAACTTTGTAGAACACAATTATTTCAATATGGGGGAAGCATTTGATTAGACTTTCACTCTAAGACTTAAAAACATTTACAAACAAATGGACAACTAACTTAACTAGAGGTAATAAAAAAGAATTGATGCCAATATCATTAAAATATTGTTACAATTCTAGCTCATTTCTTTTTTTAGTTGGCAACAGGGAAGTTCAGTTTAGCGTCCTTGACATTGTTTGAATTTGAAAATCTCCAATGGACTTCATTTACCAATCGTAAATAAACACATTTAGCCACGTCATAGTATTGATAAAACAATGATAAATACGTATCACGTGACAGCCGTTATGGATTACACAATTTGTATAGAAGATATATAGAATCATGTGGCTAAATTTTGTTTGTTTACGATTGGTGAATGAGGTCCATAGTCTTTTAGCACAGTGATCACAGAGTATTTTGTCTTTGTTCGTATGATAGGATTACTGCAACTAAAAAGTGTTTCTTACTGGAGCTAACTCCCCATCCCATAGTTCTACAATTCGTCGTCTGCTGGAGATGTCGAGACTCGTTGTTTAGACAGATGGGTCTGTGGCAGCTGTCATATTGAATGGGCTCTGACAGTTTAATAACAGCTATGTCGTTGGCTGAAAAATAAAATTGTTGAGAAAAAATAATAGACTTTAGAACGTTGATACATTATGTTAACAAAGAGAAGCTTCTAGCTAAACGATGTAAGAGACACTTCTATTCAGAGATCAAAGAGACACTTCTATTTAAAGATCAAAGAGACATTCCTATTAAACTTTATTAGAAATTTGGTTTATCTATGTATACACAGGCTCAGGGGCGTAGCTAGAAATTTTCCATCGTTTGGGGGCCTGGGGGGCTTGACCTCTTTAGGGGCCCCAGAATTTTGCGTAATGCTTAAATTTAAATGTAAAAAACACTAATTTGCCCCCCCCCCTAACGTGGGGGCCCCGGGGAATTTTCAAATTCTCCCCCTCCTCCCCCCTCCCTAGCTACGCCACTGCACAGGCTCAGTGAATATTCATTAAGGGTCGAGCACCCTTTTATGACCCTTGACCAAAGGGAAGATTTTACCCAGAGGTCCGGAGTTTCCCCTTCGACTAGAATGTCACTAGATGATCATATCTCTTATCGTGAGACACGACTCCTTGAGCCTTATCTGGGTTTATCCTTCCCAGTGAGGCCGGAGACCAAGTCCACGAGGGATTCCTACGTGTTCCTATAAGTATCGCCACTATCAGTGAGAGGGTAATCACCACCCTTATGATTTCCGTGAGGAATGACGTGAAGGATGGGGCGGGTTATCGGAGCCTTTCTTTTATCCTCTTCCCGTTCAATAATAGTTCGCTAAACCGTGAAATGGAAGCCCACAGGAGGCTGTGTTCTATCCTGTTAGTCCGTCTCCCTTAACCGACTGGAATATTTAAAGCCCCCCCCCCCCCCGCTGATGTCAAAAAAAAAATAGAAGGGCATGGGCTCCCTTTGTCCGGTATTGGAATATAAATGTGAGAATGACAAATTATCACATATTAGTAAATTATTAGATTGTTATTTCATATTAGGCCTATTTACCAATCGAATGATGGACTGCTTATAAAATATACATTCGTCTTAGAAATAACAACACTTGATATAGATCTAGTAGTTACATAACATTTGATTTACTGACAAGTTATATGATATCAAATAAAATGTAAGCTTAGTTTTTACAAAGCTTATTTTTTAAACGTTGTTTGGACTTCAAGTCTCGGCATGGTAAACTTATTTATAGGCCTACTTCTAAAATGACATTGATAACGATTCATTGTCACACAGTTCATCTGTCACAAACTATAATAAAAGACATAGATTTTTAACTCTAAGTATCTTCCTTGATTTAATGTGTAAAGCAGTGGTCTTCAACCTTTTTTAACCCACCGCCCCCTTTTCGTATATTTTCTCTTTAAAAAATCTCCAGCGCCCCCCTAACGGACATATAATAGTAAAAAAAAAAATTAAAAAAAAAATTTAAAAAAATCAGAAGGTAAATTGTACTAAAAGAACATGTATTGATTTATATTTACATTGTAACTTATATATTGTTAATTAATCTTAAATTATTAGTAAAAAAAAATAAAAATAGCTTACAGGATATCAATACAAAAGGTTAAACTGATTGTCTTTAACTTTTTTTTTACATTAAAAATATCAATATTAACTCTTTCTCTCCGACCTAATGATACCGTCATTGATTCCACCAGAATGTGGTAAATAATTACGGTGTTAAAGAGTTAAGGAAAACCAAGAAAATAATATACAAAAGCATAATAAGACCAGCAGCATGTATGCAAGTGAAACCTATATTACAACTAACACAGCCAAAAATCTACTTAATACTTGGTAACGAACAATTCTTATGAAAATCAATACCGCCATACAGGGTGGAGGACACGCACTAACCATCTTATATTTCAATTGTATGAATACCCACCGATAGTGACAGAAAAGAAAAGAACTGACTACGTTGGGCAGGTCACCTTGAAAGAATGCCAGATGACAGAGGAAAGAAAATTTTATACAGTCGAAAACCAAAAGGCAGGCGACCCAAAGCCAGACCTCGAAAGCGATGGATTGATGATGTGGAGGCAGATCTGCAACAGCTTGGAATAAGGGCGTGGAGACGAAATGCTCATGAGAGATCTGAATGGAGAGATGTGTTGAAGCAGGTCTGTAGCGCGACTAGTATGGATGGGTGGATGTTAAATTATAGAACACTACTATTTTTTTACATTAAAATTTTTTATTTAGTCTTATATTTATTAAAAAAAAAAAAAAAAAAAAAAAAAAAAAAAAAAAAAAAATTAAAATGCAATATCTAAGCTTGAACTAATGGGAACCTTGTGCCTCATGCAGTTTAACAATGTTAGAAATGCCAGGCTTTACATTAGTCAAAGCAAGGCGCAGGTCTCATCTAGTGGCTACATCAAGTCTATTTCTTTGTTTACTCATTATGTTTGTAACGGCACTAAATCCAGTTTCAGCCATATAAGTTGAAGGAATAGCTAAAAATAGCAATTCCATTTTTGACCATAGTTTTGGGTATTTGACAGGAACAAATCGCTGCAGCCACATCTCTTCTGTGCCTCCTCTTTTGAAATTCATTTGACTGGTGATATCATTTTGTAACTCTACAATTTCTTCCTGCAAATCAACTTGAACATCGGTGACAGATGTTTCAAAAGGATTAATCATACATGTTTCAATGTTTAAATTTATGACATCATAGAAGCGAGTTGCCATTGTTTCTTTGAGCATTTTCAGGTGAGTAGCATATACGTCAATGTCCTCAGGAAGTAATTCATTAGTCAACAAAGCGAGTTCTGGGAGATTGTAAAATTCCTTTCTGGAAATATTGTGGTAAAAGAGATTCAATTTCTCAATAAAAGAGACAATGATCTGCTTTTATCGATAAGGGTTAACTTCTTTCCTTGCAGCTGCAAGTTCATTTCATTCATTTTACGATAGATCCCTGCCATGTAAAATAAATATTTTTTAACCTTCTTCAAGTCATTGCAAACAGATAAATCTACCTGTTGCTTGAAAAATTCCAAAATTGTATTGAAAAGTTCAGCAAAACGAGCAAGACAATTCCCTATGGAAAGCCAGCGGCGAACCTCAGTGTATAATAAGAGTTTAACATGTTGCTCATTATTTGTTTCACACAGCTGTTGAAAGATGCGCTCATTTTTGGCATTGGTTTTTAATTTATTTACAGTTTTTATAATCGGATTTAAAGATGAATGAAGTTGTGGGCTAAGTTGTTTAGCAACAAGATGTTGCCTGTGAATCACACAGTGAATAATAAACATTTCTGGATTTTCTTTTTTCATAAAACTTATGAAGCCTTTGTGGCGTCCAACCATTGATGGTGCTCCATCACTTGCACAAGCTACTAAATTTTGCAAAGGTATTTCATTATTTGCAAAAAATGTCTTTACTAAGGTAAAAACAGACTCCCCTTTTGTGTCACGGGTAAGTTTTTCAGAAAAGATAAGCTCCTCATTAACACTGAAATCGTCATCAAAATATCGCACATAACCAAGTAATAATGAAGAATTATCAATCAATGTTGACTCATCTATTTGCAATGAAAATTTTCTAGTTTAAAGTTTCCTTAAAAGTTGTTGCTTCACATCACTGGCCATTTCATCAATCCGTCTTTGAATCGAATTGTCACTTATTGGCAATACTTTCAAAACCTCATTGGGATCTTGATGTATCACTGTGGAAATGACTTCTCTTAAAGCTGGGATGATCAATTTTTCTCCAACGGGATGTGACTTTTGATTTTTAGCAATTAACTCTGCAATTTTGTAAGAGGCCATCAAACCGTCTTCTGCTTTGCTTTTTTTAAAAATATTCTTTGAATAGTCGAGCGTTTTTTAAATTGCTCATGAATAGTTTTGAAATACTCAATGGACTTATCCTTTTTGTCAGGATGCAGGCATTCATATGTTCCTGAAGCCGACTTGGTTTCATCGCCCCATTGGAAAATGTTTTCATGCAAAGTAGACACAATGGAGTACGTATATCTTCTGTCGATTCTATGAAACCCATGGAGAGATAATTTGCTGAATACTATCGAGTTTTTTTTTTGGTCGACATTTCACTGTAAAATGAACATTAAACTCATTTATTTTAACGTTAGCTTTATTATTTAGACCAGATAGAATAAACATTGTTTAATAAACTATAATTTAAAAAGCTTATTACCTTGTTTATTTATTACTATTATTATAGCTTTTATATAGCGCTACTTCCATGCTTATAGCATGCTCAGAGCGCTTTGGTCCAATCTCATTTGTGGACCAGTGGGGGGAGGGGGTATCTAGGAGTTGGTTTCCCGTGCTGCCTTTGGGCGCTCAGTAAACACAACTCTGCCCGAGTCGGGTGTCGAACCTCGAGCCCCCTTCTAGGTAGCCAAGCAAGCCAAGCTCAAGCCGCACTTAGCCTCTCGACCACGCTTCCCACTAAACATTTATCAATCTACAAACTGATTTACGCGCTTAAAACTGTGAGCAAATATACGCACTTCCTGCTGCAGTAAAAACAAAAATAGCAATTGATTTTATAAATCATAGAAACAAGGAATTCCCGAACTCTAAAAATAAAATGATTATTTGTCTATATATATTTCGCCAGTGCCGCTTTGAAGAAAATATGCTACGTTGAAATGTTTTTCTTTTTTTTTCTTTTGTTTCTTCTCTGCACCACCGATTGCTTCTTATGGGTCCAGCGCCCCCTTACCGCCCACTTTTGTGCCAATCGCCCCCGTACCGCCCCTTTGGCTTCCGGCGCCCCCCAAAATCTCGCCCCCTTGGGGGCGATATCGCCCCCGTTGAAGAACACTGGTGTAGAGTATTATTATAACATGACGAAAACAAAATATGGTAACATTATGAAATATATCATCTCTTTTTGCATACCTAAAGTTTTCCAGTCGTAACTTTCGTGTGTTATTATTTTGGCCACATTTCTGATTCGAAGTCCTGGAATGGTGATCGCCTGGAAGGGCATCGTTGATGAGCCAGATAGGACAGCAATTTGTGTTGGGATAGCTTTGACCGATGTGCCTGACCTATACAAATATTATGCAACAATATATGTCCTCTTGTTTTTCTTTTTTAAAAACATTTTTCGTAGGTTTCTTCAGATCTGAAGATTATTACAAACCAGCCTATTTCTTGCAATAGGGAAGCATTACAAGAAATGATTAGAAAGATTACTTAACGGCCACCTTCAATTTCATGTAAAGAGGAATTGATAACAAACGTTTTTACAAAGTTTATTTCATCTCTGTCTGTCTGTCTGTCTGTGCCAATTTTTTTTATGCATTATTTCTCCCACACCCATTCTTGGATCAGTTTACACAATTATTTATTTCATTGTACCTAACAGAAGATGAATCAATAAAAACAATTAACCAATTAGTCAATTAATAACTGTGAATTCAATTTTTGTGTTTGACACCAACAAGTTAGCAGATATGGCTAAATATGTGGGGTTTTGTCCCCTTTGAACTCAAACAAGCTATTCATCCCACATACACTCTCAGATCAAGAAGAAACTTTACATAATTATTTATTGTACTTACCATAACATGAGTCAATAAAAAATATTAAATTAATTAATAGTTATAGTGTTACATGGCTTTTTAGTGACTGTACGCACCGGCACCGGCACGGCGTACCGGAACCTTTTTGAAAAATTATTACTTTTCTTGTATTTTAAAGTATATTATTAATTTTTAGTAGTTTAAAGTTAGGCAATCGACTACTGAGTACCGGCACCTATTGTTTTTTTTACAAAAAAAAAAGCACTGTATGTCCTAATGTAAGCTTTTAATGTTTTTTTTTTCAAATTTTGCTTGTTAATGTACAAGTAATCATCTTCTTTTTTTGAAGTAACGTCTGTATTATATAAGAAAAGATAAGTATTGCTTATATTCTTTACTGCAAACAAACGGTTTGCTACTTCACATTGCTGTAGAAAGGCTTAGAACCAAACCGTCACTTGCAATTCTGAACAAGGACAATCATCTCTATGAATAATTTTATGGACACCATATTTCCATTGTTGAAGAACATTTCATTTACTAGCAAGAGCAAACATATGAAAACAAACACCAGTATTGAGTATGCGCAATAATAAACTGAGTTCCAGGCTCGCCACGCATCAACGAGCCAGAATGGCAACGCTTGGTATTACTGTATACACATATTTGTTGTAAATTACCATAATTAAATATTACACAATATAGTATGGCTATAAACTAAACCAATTGGATTCACCTTTTGTTGATGCTGAAGAAGCAGTGTGACGCTGTGAGAATGTGTGTGCTGTCCAGTATGGTTCCCCCACACGACACGTTGGAGAAAAGGTTGGCTACCATCACCATCCACGGATACTCGCAGGCGGTGGAGTTGGTGCCACCTATGACGCGGTAATGATTCGGGACACCACATTGATCATTACTGCTGCCAGGCATACCTTCAGAGAGTTGAAAAACATTAATACTGTTTGGTTGTCATAAGTCAACATAATAATTTAACTCTTTCTCTTCGTAATTATTGTCCACGTTCCGAAGGAATGATTCATTTTGCTCATTTGTGTTTCACTACGCTGTTATGGCCTGTTAGGATTAAACTTTTTAGCATGTAATCAGGATATGTTATATTTTTATAATTATAGAGGAATGCATGCTCTTTTTTTATGCAACAAAAATTAAAGTTTATAAAACCAAAAATTAATTTAATTTCAGGGAGTCAAAACAACGTTGGTATCGTCAGTTAGACGTGAAAGGATGAAAGAATTCGTGGCTATAGATAGTGCAGCGTTTATCAAACTGTGGAGTGTTATACTAGCTTAAATGAAGTAAAAGAAAAAACAAAACAAGAAAAAACAACAACAAAACTATTACAATTAGTAGGGCATGGCAGGCTTGAATAAGATACACAGCGTAAGCATGAAAATTAATGTACGCAAAAAAATGTAAAAATTAAACAATATTCCTAACAGTGGTCAAAGAAATTATGTAAACGAACCCTGTCTCCTTTCTGCTGTACCAGCTGGAGCAGTCGCTGTAGCTATAACTGGGCTATCTGAGGACCTGGTTACAGATTGAATGGAGAACTCCGCGTGACACAAGCCACTCGTCCAGATGTAAGTGTTGTCCAGTGAAAGGCCGTAAGTATTGTCCTGTTGATGGATAAGATGGCGGCAAAAAGCTTTGGATTGTTTTCAGTGCTCTCTATCTATATACAGAACTACTAAACTACTTCCAGTCTTCACTATAAACTAAACTGTC
Organism: Biomphalaria straminea; assembly: GCA_021533235.1. NCBI lineage: Eukaryota > Metazoa > Mollusca > Gastropoda > Planorbidae > Biomphalaria > Biomphalaria straminea. The sequence continues at coordinate 22,726,365 of JADKLZ010000167.1, forward strand.
TTAACAGACTGCGGTAGATAGTCGTGGTCGGTAGCCAAATCCTACAATAAAACCTTCAGCTTTCTTCCAAAAGAGAACTTAAAAGAGCCCAGTGTTATGGACTGTGTTTGGTGTTCGGAATGAATAAATGGACCTCATTCCCCAAACGTAAACAAACAACATTTTCTCTATATGTTCTATACAAATTACGCAATAGGTAAGGTTATCACGTGATACGTAATTTTCATTATTTTATCAAAAATATGACGTGGCTAAATGCGTTTATTTACAATTGGTGAATAAGGTCCATTATAATATTACTACGAGTAAGACGAGTAGGTTATAAATAGACATGAATGGATGATGAAAGTATGTTACGACTGCAGACTTGAAAGACGGAATGACATGTATTTATTGTTTTGAAATGCGTTTTAAAATTGCTCAACATCTTTTTGTTTCTACATAAATCTACATTGAAGTTTAAAGTTGAAACTTAAATTTTGTCCACGAAACTTTAGATCATCTTTTTTTTTTTGTTTACAAAAAAAGCTGTTGAAGTTTTATTCATGTTCAGTAATAGAATAATACGGCCATCAGCGATTTAGTTGAAGTAAGTGTCTGGAGCTACTACCTAAAGACCATGTAACCACATCAGCTTTGTCTGTGTCTGCTATGACTAAATATGTAGATCGTAAATGGGTTTGAGTAGTCAAGAAAATCACTGCACTCTTTCTTCATCTTCGGACTTGAGGACATTACATATTTTTAAAGTAAATGTAATTAGAATATAATATGTAAGACTTGACGAGGGAGCCGTTTTGCCCTCACTGGCATAGAGTAGGTGTAAGCAGGTGGTATCTGAGACAGTTGGAGAGCGCTTACGAAGACCGTGGGATACACATTTAAGGCCCAGAGGAAAGCCATTGTAGAAGATAGGTGTAGCTACTGGGTTTGGATAGTCATACATTCATCCTTAATCTTCGGAATCGAAGACATTGCCATTAATATAAATAGGAAGTTTAAATTGGAGTCTTTTTACAAAGCTTATATCATCTCACTCTGTCTGTATGCTGTGTATGGTAAAAAGTTTTTGTACAAGTTAGTTCTCCCTCAAAAAATCTCGGATCAAGTTGAAATTTAGCACAATTATTTCTTCTACCTGACAAAACAAAAATCAATTAAATTATTTTGTTTGGTGTCGAACAAGGGAAAGAAATTTCACTTGACAGATGTGTTGGTATAAGTTGCCCTGAGAATGTATGAGTTATTGGGGAACAAGTTGTTTTTTATGCATTTAAAAAGCGATCATGGTAACATTCATGCAGATACACTTATTATAAGTATTTTTTTTTTAAAAAGATTTTTGTTCCTATTAAAAAAAAACAACAAAACTTGCGGCTTTTGACTAGAGCCCATTAAAGCTTTGCAAATCTCGTACCCATCAACTATGATCAACGTCTCAAGAAAATGTACCAGTACTAACCTGGATACATGGATTCCGTGATATTTGTCGTATAACTTGAATCGAAAGTGTCTCACTAGGTGGCGCTTGAGGTAAGGTGCATTTAGTAATATACTGGTAATACACAGACCTGCAAACCCCTCTTGCAATCTCTGAGAATTAAATTAAAACGATGGTTCACAATTGTCACAGATGTGTGTGTGTGTGTGAGTGTTATTAATTAGCTAAATAACTATTATCAAGGCTCACTGATAGACTTGACAGAGACCAGACAAAGGTTAGGGCAATGTTTGTCTTGTAGAGCGACTGATACGGGGGTCTCGACAGACAGACAATTATTAATGTTAGTTAGGCGGGAAGCTAGATACTTAGCCTATATATAGAGAAGTTTGGGATAGACCGGGACAGCGCCATGTAGTTAGCAGGGGCGTATGTCAGGCGTTTTCTGGTGAACGACCCATACAGACCCTGGGAGCAAGTCGCCGAGGTTGGCTCGCGATCTTTGGCTCCAGGAGGTGCGAGTTGTTTGCCAGAGAAACATGTAGGAAGTAGTTCTATAGGACCAGGGTAAGAAAATGTTTCTATTAGTTATTTATCTAGTTTTAGATGTTAAGTTTAATGAAGTAATAGAATGGCGCTTTAGCTAGTTGCTAGTGATATTTCGATTATGTCTTTATTTAGAGTGACAGTCTGTGGTGAGTCCTTAGTCAGTCCTTGGTGACAAGTCTTGGTGACAGTCTTGGTGACAGAGTGACAGGCAGTCTTAGTCGAGAGTTGCAGCCATAGTCAGAGACAGAGACGGTACTTATACAAGTGGTGTTACATTGGTCTACTACGCAAGTTAATATCACTCTAGTGTTGAGCGGACTGTGACGTTGGGCTACAGGTTCCGTGCAGAGACTAGAGAGAGAGAGACAAACGAGAGAGAGAGAGAGTTCGTCGTGACCTACAGCCAAGTATCTATGTCTATGTGATTAGTAAATGTTAATTTTAGAATCACATGAGTTAAACTTTATAATAGTATAATAATAACTTCTTTTGTTTATGTATTATACTGTCCTATTATATGAAACTATAGCTGTTAATTAAATATTAATTTTTAGAATGCAAATTTGTGTTCAGAGATCATAATTTATATCATTATTGAATATTGTGGTCTTTAATGTTATCGTAATCTTTAAGGTGTGTTTTATAAGTTAAATTACATCAGTGAGAATCATCCTAGACGAATAACCATCAAGAGCCAATAAGATAATGAGAGGGGTTTTTGACAACAATCATTATTCAAAGCACCATTGCTGAGAGTCCATGATTTTAAATCTTATAGATAATATAGCTGATATTTTAAAAATTGTTTCTAATTGTTAGAACTAAATTTTTGTCAAAATCTTACTGGACAATGATCAGAGTGTACTATCACGACCTAGCCTATGGCTAAGAGCTATTGGTCTAAACTGCCCACAGATTGCGACAACGCAGGTCAGTGTCCAGGTCTTTCTTAACGAGTGGTCTCCCTCTAACATGTCACGTTCAGCGAATCAAACAAAGATCGAAGGATACATTTTCGCGGTAGTCATTTATTAAAAAATACTATAATGTCTAGATTTAGATCTCGACATCTAATCAACTAGTTCTAGATGAGATTTTTCTTTTTTGTATAGGCTGTATCTGAAAACAAATGATTAAACCATTACCAAACCTTGAGCTTGATAGCATATGAGCATTGTACAGTTTTTTTTATTTATGTATGGTTCTGTTTCCATATATAAAAAAAAAACGTAACCTCTCTGCATGATGTATAACTTAAAAGGCCCTGTGTAGATTTATATCAATTTATCTTTTGCACAATTATCAATAACCTATCTAGTTTACATAACTGGAATGGTAGCCTGGCCACGTGGTATGCGCCATCTAGTGTCGTTCGAAGGTCTCCATGGTCCCTAGCAGAGGCGTAGAGAGCAAAACATGTGCCAGGGGTAAGAAACTTTATTGGCGCCCCCCCCCCCAATTTTCCATGAACATCACATAGAAATATAGGTTGCGTGTGACACCCTTTTCAGGGTGGCGCTCGGGGCATCGTGTCCCCTTGTCCCTTTGACTACGCTTTTGGTTTCTAGTTAAAGCCATGCCACCGACTTCCCGTGGAAGTATCCTAAAGAATCTTCAAATCTGAAGGAACATTCGAAATATGTAAAAAAAAACAACTCCTTATTTACCCAATTTTATCCACTACCCCACACACGTGACTATATATAAATTCTCTTTAGATAAATTCATCTCCCCGCTCAAAATTTTTGACCTGATCAAGTCCGAAGGATCCTCTATGGTACAATCTATCACAGATGTGTCTAAAAAAATACAAGGAGGTTTGATGCACTCTGGGAATGAAAATATTCCTGACAGGAGTACTGTAAGGAGAAAAGAAGCGTTTGTAGATAAAATAAACATTCAGCTTGCGTAGTTCTTCCCCCCTCAAACCACACTACACTATATAATTATGGGCATTCTTAATCGATTAGATTCTCAATAACAAGCTTGATTTGTAACTTGTAACTAGGCTTTAATCTCTTACCCTTCTGTGAAAGAACACTCCACAAGTTGATAACTAGAGCGAAAAGTGCAAAGTTTCTGACCATTTCAAAGTTTCCTTCCTCTTTAGAAGCGTCACAGGTTTAAAACTTAGATACTAGTGCGGTCCACGTAGATATAGATCAAGAAGTCTTTAGTTCGCGTTAATTTCACACGGGTGATCGTTTAAAGCTCCCATGTATTACCTCGATACCCATTCATTAAGTCAGCACCTGACCCAGGTCAGCGAATGCTCGGTCATCAGTAAATAAAGACAAGACTCGCCACCTGGGCAGGTGCTCTCAATGCAGGCCATGAAAGTGAGAAAGTGAAACGACCTAGTTTATAGTCAAATAATGTACCGAGAGGCATTAAAGGCATTCTTCCTTTTTAAAGTCAATAAATGAACACTCAATAATAGATGAACTTGACGGAAGTCAATTAGTTAACTCTTACCGTTTAATGTATAATTGACAACTAATCGACGGCTTTTAACAAAGCGTATATTAACTCACTCCATCTGTACACATTTGGTTCAAGTTATTTCTTCCACTTCCATTCTCGGATCAAAAACTTTGAATAGCTATTCATTGTTTCGAACAAAACATGAATCAATCGAAAATTAGCCTACTTATTAATTAATTTTTAAAATAGTTCTCCTTTTAGACCTTGTGGTCTATAGGGCAGATGATGTAAAGGTCATCTGATTCTGTGGCCCACGGTTAACGAGGGTGTTATGTGGCCAGCACAACGACCAACTGCCTTTACTTTTCCCCAGCTAAAGTCAGGTACCCATTAGAGCTGGGTGGACTCAAGGGCGCCAGAAAATCCCAACCTTCACCAGGATTCGAACCCGGGACCTCCAGTACGGAAGCCAAGCACTTTACCTCTCAACCACCGCTCCTCTATTAATTAATTAAGTGGTTGTTAATTAATTGTGTTTGATATAGAAATTAGAAAAGGGATATAAATGTTACAGTATTGATATATTGCTGTAAATATACAGTTCTTCCCCTTACATGTTTTGTTTTTAAAGTCTTTTAGAATATTTTTCTTGCTTCTGATTAACATTAAAAAAAATCATAGTACTGTTTGACCCTATACTGAATTCTATGCTATACAATTTCTAATGTGTATCCCTAGTCGGCTAAAGTTATTACCAGAGATGAGAGATAATAGATACAAGCTATTCAGATTTAGCGTGATAGAATCTTCTCCAACTGTCGCTAGCGCTATTTCATAAAGCGGTGCGGCTAATACAATGTGAGAACGAGGCTCCAGGATGTACGTTTTCTTCTTAAATTTTTTTTTTTACATGTTTCCCTGATCTAAGAAATAAGACCTATAAAACTTTGTTATATTATACTTAGATTTAGTCATCAAAATGCTTTCCGTTGTAGTCCATGTAGGTGTCAGTGTTGGACTATTGAATCCAAATACGATTATTAGTCAATTCAAGGACATCCGTGCAACGAACCTACTGTCAATGTTATGTTCAAGGTCATCTGCTAAAGTATTCTACTAACAGCAATAGCGGTTTTGAAACAAGCCAAATAATTTCTATTGAACGAATTAAATTTGACTTTGAATCAATCATGTCATTAATTCTGAATAGATCTAGAATAAAAATAAAACATTTGCGTGATTTGAAATATTTAATTATTTAAAAAAAAACATGCTCACTGCGCTAAGGTCTGAACATTTTTTTTTTTGGATCAGTGGGGGAGGGTTTATTTGGAAGAAGGTTTCCGGGCTGCATTTTCAAAAGCAACAACAAAACAAGAGAGTTATATCGCATCGGAATTCGAGCTCAAGCCTTCCACGATGAAAGGCCGAGACGTGATATGACCTTTATAAAAATAGAATGATTAGTAGTCCTATAACATTTTTAGCGAACGGCCTAACTCTCTACACAAGGCTTATCTCCCATTAGCTTTGTCTATTTTCTAAATTAAACACAATTAATTAATAACAACTCATTGATAAGCTAATTGGATAACTTTTTTGTATTGATTCCTGTGTTGTCATTGACAATAAATAATTGTGCAGTGTTTCAACTTGATCCGAGAATGGGAAGTGGGAGATATAACGGCTAGTATTATATACTGCGGCTGACGGAGTGAGTTCACATAAGCATTGTAAAATAAAAATAATTGTAACTTGTTTGTGGTATCTGTATAAGGCCCTCATCATTGTTTTCTATACGTAGCGCATTGACGAATGCAGTGGCTCAGTGATGAAGCATATCTCTACCGATGCCAATATCATGCGTTCGAATCTGGAATTAAATCCAGCAATGGAAGTTTTAGAAAATATTTATTTGAAATGATATCTCCCTCTCTCTCCCTCCCTCTCTCTCTCCCTCTCTCCCTCCCTCCCTCTCCCTCTTTCCCCCTCTCTCTCTCCCTCCCTCTCTCTCTCCCTCTCTTTCTCCCTCTCTCTTCCTCTCCCCCCCCTCTCTCTCCTCCCCTCTCTCTCTCCCTCTCTCCCTCTCCCTCCCTCTCTCTTTCTCTCTCCCTCTCTCTCCCACTCTCTCTCCCTCCCTCTCTCTCCCTCCCTCCTACTCTCTCTCTCTCTCTCTCTGTGCTCGAGACCAATCGTCATAGAAGACCTGAACACGGACCTGAAGTGTCGCAAACTTTGGGTAGTGGAGAATAATTGTCACATATGCAATTCCAAATTTATCTATGTATTTCATAATTTAGTAAGGACACTTATACAAATATGAAATCTAGGTTTTTAACAGTACCTCGGGAATAACCCGGCAGCTATTTTTAGTTTGTTCCAGAATTTCAGCCACGTGTTCTGCAGACGTCTGAATTCAAATTTAATTGGTTAGAATAAATTAGCTGTCAAAAAAGAGGCTCGTTTATATCTGTGCGCAAAAAAAAAAAGTGCGCCCGGCAGTCGAGCTTGGAATCAGCTAAGAGTTAGTCGCATTTGTAGATCTAATATTTTTACATAAGAAGAATGCTTTTGTTGAACTACAAGTTTTATTACTATTCATTTGTACATAGCTGTACTTATGTTGTATTTAAATAAAGGTTCCTGTATTTTATAGTCAAAGCATTACTCAGTTGAATCCTAGATCGTCTTGTCAATATTATTCAAATCATTACAATCCCCCGCACAGGGGCGGCCCTAGCAGTGCGCGGGGCCCTGGGCGAGCGTCATGTGCGGGGCCCCTAGCCGTAAAGGTAGACTATAT
>JADKLZ010000167.1:22733681-22745063 GCA_021533235.1 Biomphalaria straminea
TATATCGTACCACATCTCGCTAACGGGCTAATCCTCCTCTAATGCTGCAACAATAACAATACAGTATGTTCGCCTCAAAGCTGTGGGCCTTATTTTTGTAATAAAACATTGAACATTACGTAATTACTGCTGGTTTACTATTGGCCGCTGAAGTACATTATATACTGTATTTTAATTGTTCTGCATCAACAGATGCAAATAAAAAAAACACTCGCCACTATAATAGTATGTCGCCTCTCTCACTCTGCTAATTGAAGCCAATAGGATGTTCTTTAAGAATAAAGTGTTCTATAGGAGTTACAGTGGTCCATTCACTTTCGAAGACCCGACTTTCCCGGAAAGGCTGTATCACGTTTTTTTTTTAAATAATTTATAAAAACAAGGTTACAAAGACAGTTTGTATGGAAACACAAACTCAAAATCTGTCCCCGAAGTGGTCCACCCAGACAAGTAAAAAGGGAGGTTTCAATATTTTCAGAAAGAACATCAGAATGAAATTCTATCAATGACAAATAAATGACAGAGTAGAATGGAGAATGAAGGTTGACAGATCTTGTGTAGTGCCCCAGAGAAGTTTATTGGCTACTTTACCACATTATGACACGTGATATGAAAAACTACTTATTAATTGTTGTTTTAAATTATGTCCAACTTATATGCATAGGCTTACTTAATAGATTTTTTCTGTGTAAATGTAGTAGTTAGTATAACAAAACTTACTTAACTTAGCAATACTAATGTAAAAACAAGATTACAAAGAGAGTTTGTGTAATACACAAACTCAGAGGCGGCCCCCGTCGGAGTCGGATTCCTGTCAGATCCGCCTATTCGCAAGATGTTTTGGATGTTCTTTCTAAGTCCCTGGCTCAATTTCTGTATGCTCCCATCCTTAAACTATCGCAATATTTCTGAAAGAACAGTAAAGGTTAAATCATATTTTCAAAAGCCTTTAGTGTTTTTTTCTAACCGTGACGGACAGACCAACCAACAGACAAAACGCACAAAAATATGGTAGTTCCATTCTAATGGGGGTATTAAACAATTTTATTTTAAAAAATCTGATTTTTTAAAAATATTAAGAAATTAGTTTAGAATCATGTCATTTCCGGGCTTTACGCTAGTACACGAAAGCCGCTGCTAAAAAATCATTTTGAAAAATGTGTGTGATATCTACATGCCTATCGTATTTCTTATAGTAACATTTCCTCCCTTACATTTACGTAATTATTTTAGAATTGGTGTTTTGTTATTAAAAAATCGCTTGCATAATTAATTTTATAAATTAAACGGTTTGCTTTTAGAAAACTAAAAGTAGCCATTGCACCTAAACTTTTCAAGCCGCATTTAATGGTGAAATAATATTTTTCGTATCTCTTCTAGTTTTGGCGCTCTGAGTCTGACAGACGGACAGACGGACAGACAGACAGAAAGTCATTTTAAAAAATGTGCTTGATATCTACATGCCAAGAGCATTTCATATAGTAACATTTCCTCCCTTAGATTTACGCAATTGCTTCACAATTGGTGTTTTATTATTAAAAAATCGCTTGCAAAATAATTTTTATAAATTAAACGGTTTGCTTTTAGAAAACTAAAAGTAGCCGTTGCACCTAAACTTTTCAAGCCGCATTTAATGGTGAAAAAATATTTTTCGTATCTCTTCTAGTTTCGGCGCCCTGAGTGTGACAGACGGACAGACGGACATTTTGCACAAACCTAATAGCGGCTTTTTCCCCTTACGGGGGCCGCTAAAAATAAAAAAAAACGTTTTTATATAAACCTGTTTAAAAAGGGTAATCAATACCCCGCGTTTTTTTTTTTTTTTCAACACGTTCACACAGTAGCCAACTGGAAAAAGAAAACTTAATATGTCATGCTGGAAGCTGATTTACTGAAATAACTGTATAAGTACACCAACTGGTGATACTGTTTATATCCGAAAAATATTAGGCCTATACGTTTATGAAATTAAACAGCTTACTGCGAAAAGCTGACCTTTGCGTGCGGTCTTAGAACGTATCACCAGCGACAGTCGAGAATACACCGTACAATTGTTTAGTTATTTTCAGTGCTTTTTTATTAAAAAAAATAATAAATGGATTGCCTAATTTTTTAACTATTAATAAATTAATAATAAACGCTAAAATTCAAGAAAATTAATATTTTTCCCCACATTGAAAAAAAGTGAAGTACGCCGTACGACGTGACGGTAAAAAAAAGCACTGATTATTTTCATTAAATAATCAATTGGTCAAAAGTTCCATTATTGCTACTACAAATGTATTTTTCATATACAATTTTTCATACTGCAAATAGTAGTTCAAACTTTATCACTACGCATTTTCCAAATAAAATCCGATTTGACGTCGAAACGATTAGGAATGGTTGCTTCTACTTATGTGTTTTTATTGTGAACGTTAAACGATGATAGCCTCTAATACTCGTCTGTCTTTACCGAAACAAAACGGTATTTCGTAATAAAAGATGTAATCTTAAATAGCAATTGGTATATTTGGTATACTGGGAAAATATTGAGTAACAAGTCCTTGTTTATGACCACTCATTTAGTTTTCGAAGTTGGTGACAATAAAATCTCCCAGCGCGGGGCCCCCCTCAGGCGCGGGGCCTGGGGCGGTTGCCCCAGTTGCCACCCCCTAAGACCGCTACTGCCCCCGCATCACTCTCTTCAAATATCGTGACATCTAACAACAACACAAGAAAAAGAGAAGTGACAATAATACTCATTCTTCTCTTGCATCTAGTCATACATGTTAACAAATTACTTACAGTCTAGTAGTAGGAATAAGTAGATAAGGTGTATTAGACTATATTTTTGTATTTAAAGATTATGGTTCAGTGTTTTATGTATAATTACTACTTTAATTTCGAGTCTTCTCTCCTGATGGCATGGGCGCCCGCAGGGGGGTGCAAAAGGGTGTACTTGCACCCCCCTGGATTCTGAGTAGCCAAACTGTAGCCATTTTTTTTCACCATCAAATCAATTAATTTCTAAGTAGCAACTGAACAAGTAGTGCTTCCACAGGTTAATGTAGTAGTAGGAATGAGTAGATGAGGTGTTGAATGGATGGCCAACCATGTAACTGCACGCCTCTGAATTCCGAGTAACCACATTTAACCATTTTTTTAAAATAATGAAATACATCTTCCAGATCTGTTTTTCTTATTACGTAGATGTAGATTCAGTCAGAATCCAGGGTGTTGCAAGTGCACTATCATATACCCCCCTACGGATGCCCGTGCATTATTAATGCAAGAGTTTAATAAATTAACATTCAGGAAAATTTGGTCTTCTAAATCTAAATCTAAATGCCTATCATTAGAATATTATAAAGTGTAGTAATTTAAAAAGTAGTGCTTCCACTGAAAAACAGTTGTAAATATGCTATTGTAACTAGAATAGGCAAATCTGTAGTTCATGTTCGACCATGTACGATTTTTTTTATAGGCTTGCTATTCTTTGCACTATGAAGGGTGTCAAATATTCTATAGCATGTTAGTCGTGAAGATTTGTTTATATTTGCACATAGCTATCGTAATTATGAATGCCACAAGGTCGATTTTCACAAAACATTATGTGTTGTGATTTTAACAGAAGGCATGAGATCCGCTGATCGTCCACTGCTGAGGTATACTGATGTATGCAAACGCGACATAAAGCTCTTCAAAATCGAAACCAACAGCTGGGGAAAAGTGGCAATGGATAGATCCACATGAAGGTCGAGCATAGTTGTAGAAAGAAGGTTGAAAGTAGAAAGGATTGTCTTCTTTAGCCATAGAAAAAGTTGCTAAGTGAAAAAATCGTCTTGAGACTTAAAATGCTACAATTTTTTGTTTATATTTAGCTAAGGTCTAGAAACATTTGTTTTTCGATGTGATAAATGCTATATAGTTTCGGTCGGTGTTAGCGCTCGATGAAACAGCTGGTTAAACACGTGAACTAGTTTACAATAGAAGAGATACAAGAATGTCATCCGAGTCAAAACGTTGATTTGGATCAGCGGAGCACTGGCAGCAGCAAGAGCCCAAAAACTACAAGCTGCAGCATCATGAATTAACTGCGTTTGTTGGGAAATTTAATGATGAAACTGCAGATATGTCAGGCACTGAGCAGATGTCTTTGAGTGTTCGGTTTGAAGATTGCGATTCTATTCGACCTCATTAGTTTAGTTCCTGTGGTTCAGAGAGACATGCTACATGTGTCTAACCGTCTAGCGGCATTCTACAGTCTATACATGGGCAAACTACTCGGCCAATGCTGCCCCGTGATGGCTAGAAATCTTCTTCCGTATCAGTCCCTACAAATAGCGTTGGTGCTACATTTACCTATTTGTGTGAGACACAATGAACTGAAAAATACGAATCTATTCAAGCTTAGAGTCTCAACTTTGAGATCTTTTACTGTTTGGCGGATCTTAAAATTACGACTGCAAGTGAACCAGATAAACTGCACATGTTTAGTAAATGTCTCCTCCTCTTGTGTTTCTGATTTGTCTTCTCATTGTCGTCAATTATTCATCTGTTCTTGAACCAGTTTATATTGTGTTGCAGTCTTTCCAACTTAACATAATTATTATTATTGCTTTTATATAGCGCTACTTTCATGCTTATAGCATGCTCAGAGCGCTTTGGTCCAATCTCATTTGTGGACCAGTGGGGGGGAGGGGGTATCTAGGAGTCGGTTTCCCGTGCTGCCTTTGGGCGCTTAGTATGGACATAATGGACGCACAACAGCAGATCAGCAGTAACATTAATGGCATAATGAAAAACCAACTTGACCATCCGAAGAAACACGTCAGAGATGTCATCTTGAGGTAGGAGAGACTACTGGCAGAAAAACATGATATTGGATATTGAGTTGTTACCGCCGAGAAAAAAAAAAACCACGTTTGGATTTTGGGAGTTATTACAGAATACGGGCTTTACATTACATATCTTAATTCTTAAGTTTCTTCATTACTTCTCGGGGGGGGGGGTGATCGCCCCTACCGCCCCCCACTGGATCCGACAGTGCTTGCACTCCCCTGCAAAAAATCCTTTCGGCGCCCATGCCTGAAGGCTTTCTAAATTTAGTGATTTTACTCTAGTCAAGTGTGATTATTCATTATCTCACTGATCTATATTGCGTCTCATCCAGTTTCTGAATGTTTTCTTGAGTTCAGGACGACAAGACAGGTGTATTGCTATTCTAGAGCAGACAGCTATCAAAACCACAAGAATCGTAATTTACTAGCGATATAACGTGTATGTAGTCTACACAGACAGTGTATTGAGATCTACTGTCTATTCGTTTTCTCAACCCTACAGACACAAGGTAAAACAAGACTGTTAAAGTTCACAGCTCCGCAGTTCCCATCTATACACGAAGGGAGATCAATTTTATGTTTAAATACGGACCACCACACCTGCTAAGCCTTCAAACAGACGTCACCAATCAAACAATGACCTAAATAACTTTCCCTGAGTTGATTGGGTGTCTACTACGGTAAGTGTCAGGACGAATTGGTTGAGCATTTCGCGCTTTAGCCCGATGGCCTTTGTCCAAAATACCTTCATCGACCCCCAGCAAGGTCGATGTCCAATTTACAGGTGCGGCAACAGTAAAGAGTGAGAGTTAGAAAGAAAAAGATGAATTCCCTTTGATTCTACAAATATCACACTGTGTCTTATTAAGAAGGACTAAGAAATTTCAGTTGAGGACAACAACATAAAGATATATTTAAAAATAAACGAAACACAAATAAAAAGAAAACAATGGCCATTCAAGACAATGTTGAATCATGGTGTCTAGCTATCAGATATTTCTGGTGTACAGACTTTAGGATAAGGAAGTAAGGATATGCTAAAGAGTCTTAAAAATTACATTTTTTTAAAAAATCAATTTGTAGCAATATAGAATCAAATTTCAGAGTTCCAAAGTAGGCCTAATTTGTATAGGCCATATTTAGCGTAGTTAGCAACTGTCACCTTTCACCATAGCGTCCTTGACATTGGCTATTATATCTATTTATTTCAAACTCTCTACCAGTCTTATTTTTAATACCTTACGTTTTACTTTATCTTACTTTTCATCAAGCACCATATTTCTCCATATTGTTTTCTCTTGCTTTTCTATCTTATCTTATTGCTTCAAAAATGTAAAGCTGATTAAAAAAAAATAATTTAAAAAAGCTAACAAAGAGATTACCAGGCTTAAAATTTACTGTGCAAATCCATAATAGACTAAAAATGAACAGACCATTGTTTGTTAGCCTAACATTGAAGATTTATTTCTTCAGAAAAAAAAATCCAACAGACCTTTACTCTTTAACTATTCCTTAGCCTGTTAGACAGTTGGGGCACCGTGAGAGATTGAATCAAGCGTCTTTCTCAATTCTTCTCTGTCTTTTGTCTTAGATAAAACTCTTTCCATGGCAGGCCCGTCCATTCTTTAAAGTTGTCTTCCAATCGCTTTTCTCTATATGTCTCTTCTTGTTTCCTGGTAATGTACCCTGAAGGAAGGTCTTTGCGAGTCCCGAAGACCTTGTAGCAGAGGCGGTCTTAATAATGCTCGAGGCCCTGGGCGAGTGTCATATGCGGGGCCCTGAGCCGTAAGGGAAGTCTATATATACCGTACCTCATCACGCTAACGGGCTTGTCCGCCCTTACGCTTATTTTTGTTACAAGCAAGTAAGTACTGTACTATTGGCCGTGTGACTACATTACATACTGTATTTTAGTTGTTCTGAACGAACGATTTTACCTTTAAGGTTTAATGAACGTAACTAAATGATTCAGAAACTATTGCATGAAGAGAAATCAACAAACTAGATACAATTTCTTCCAAGCCTGCTGGAATCGTAAAGTAACTATCAATTACAAAGGAGAGCTCTAAGACTTGCAATTAAACTTTTACCAAGTTTAACAAATCCTAGTTTATTAGAACTGATCTGGTTTTTGAAAAAGACAGTAACTAGAGATCTCCAATCGCTGGGCCCTCTCTCAGATGCGGGGCCTGGGACGGTTGCCCCACTCGCCACCCCCTAAGGCCGCTACTGCCTTGTAATATGGCCTTAGATTTTTAGCTTGCCTTTTTTTTAAACGATAGTTAGCAAGTTATTGTGGGGTTCAACAAACAAACTAACAAAAAAAACTAGAATCTTGTTTACTTGTGAACGATCCTCAAATATTGTTATATGTAAAAAGAAATTCTATAAGGAATCGATTTAAACGAAATAAAGATGTCAAAATTTTGTCACATACAACAATTACAGTGGTAGTCTACAATTTCTTCATTTTCTTTATTTTAAGAATGTCTGCCATTACTGTAATGTTTTGAGAGAAAATGGATATGGTAACCATATTAAATTTTAAAGATACACAAGAAGTCAGTATTTACATGTACACACAAATCTGATGTTTTGTTTTAGTCACAGGGGACATAACCAATGCTATGTACGTCTGTTTATTCATGTTTTTTTATTTTATAAAAGAGTGATCTTGCTCTGGATCCATGGGATGAAACTGGACACTTTGGTGTAGAGGCCAGCCGTTTGGCCACACGCGAAGCCTCCTGAGACTATGCCCTGGACATAGTACTTCCCGTCATTCTCTCTGCAGGCCAGAGGTCCACCCGAGTCACCCTGTGTTAGAAACAAAATCATTATTGTGTCATATATGCATGCTATGTTAAATTTTCTCTTAAAAGACAGATGAAGCATTCTAACAACCATTACAAATTTGCTTTATATTTCTGAAAAGTACACGGAAACAGTTTTGTTTTAACGGGTTACACATTATATCTGACTAACGGCGGCCATTGTTGGTAATATATTGAGTTATTCCCGGAAGTTCTCCTAGACTCTGCGTATCATCTCAGGTGGTATTGCGTCGATTTATTCTCGCGTCGTTTTCTTTCAATCCTCAAGAGTTCGAAGACAATGTCGGAAAACCAAATGGAAAAAATCACAAGAGATACAAAAAATCTGTTGTCCTTGACGACTACCCCACGTCTTCCCTTAAAACGATGAAAGGCCCAGGAGACATTCCCGTCAACACTTTAAGCGAATGTTCTGCCATGTGAGTTAAAGGAGTGGAGTGAAACGGCGCTGAGTTCACGTAGAGTCTGTATCTTCTCAGTGTGCAAGTATATTCGCACAGCGTTTTGCTATTGTTATGATGCGTCTCATTTAATTCGTGAACCAAAATCATTTTGTAAATATGCAGTTTCAAACCGGCTTACAGAATCCCCCTCTAACTCCGGCTTGATATTCTTAGTGCTATTACTATGCTTATGAGCAGAGCGCTCTAACAGTTGCTGAATGGATGCTCTTATGCTGCTGCAACATTGGCTAGAAATCCAAAGCGAAATAATTTTCCGGTCTGGCACAGTTGCATTTCGTCTAAGCTCTAAGTAACTGCGGAACGGTAGCTGTATCGCTATTGCAGATACGTTGTCTTCATACTAGGCTTGAACAATAAAGCCACGATATTTTTCATCGGTCTAATGCATGATGGGCTCAGAAAAAGAAACATTGATGAAGAAACTGAAAAATGGTCTAGCCTACCGAATGAAACCTGTCTTTAACAGCACATACTGAGTGCACTCCAAATATGGGAGGTCTTTATGCCCCACAATGTATAACTGCGACCTAATAATTTATATATTAAAAAGTAAGGTCCCCCTTACAGACCTTGTGGGCTATAGGGCAGATGATGTAAAGGTCATCTGTTTCCGTGGTCTACGGTTTATGAGGGTGTCATGTGTCCAGCACAACGACCAACCGCCTTTACTTTTCCCCAACTAATGCCAAGTACTCATTAGAGCTTAGTGCACTCAGTGCACCAAAAGATACCGAAATTATAAAGCCCAGTGTTCACCAAGGATTCGAACCCAGGACCTCCGGTTTAAAAGTCAAGCGCTTTACCGCTCAGCCACCGCGCCTCCTAATTTATAACTATAAGTAATTACCTGACACGAGTCTTTACCCAGAGTCCCGGCGCAGAAATTAGTTGATGAAAAGTAACTTCCATACAGGGATCTGCAGGAAGTGTCGTTCACAATGGGCACATCAACCCATTGGAGATTTGTTGAAATAGAAGCGTCTGCAGCAGCTATAAGAAGAAGACAAAACATGTAGAATATTTTATTTTTATTTACCCTTAGTAAAAGTATATATATATATATATATATATATATATATTTGAATATTCACATAGTTAGATGGGTCTCTTAAAAAAACAACCTCCAAAACAAAATATTAATCTCACAACTGTGTACCAATGCTGGATTTACCTATAAGCAACATAGACTTATGGCCCTGGGGACCCCCAAATTTGGTTGCTGTGATATCTTCAATCATAAAAAAAAAAGAGCAAAGGAACTAAAAGGTCTAAGTCCGGTCCTAAATTTACATGTGCGAAATATGCGAGTCAGACACCGGCAGGAACATTGTTAGAATGGGGAGGAGTACAATGGGGAGGAGCTTCACTGATCCTTGACAAGAATTCCTTATTCAATGGACCACAAGCAACAACAAACTCTGCCAACTCGTATAAGACTTATCTTAGGGTCCATATATTAAGGAGTAGTGTAATGCTTCAAGTGGTACCGAAGTCTTATATTATATGGTACCGCAGTCGTATCTTATATGGTACCGCACTCGTATCTTATATGGTACCGCAGTCTTATCTTTGATATATATATATGTCCATCTAAAACAAAACCGCAGTCTGTCGGGGGTTCTGTTAGTTCTGTTTTCGCCGTCTAAACCTATTTTCGACAGTAGTTTTTATTTTGGTCTAAACTTCCCAGCGTATCGGTGGAACAGTAAGCAGTGTCTACAATGTCCATACCAGATTTCACAGCCGCATCGGCATTTACAAAGCAGCGGTTCTCATCTGTATGGATGCATGGGTGCAATACAGAAAGCAACTAAGGCTTCACAAACACTTTCACCAAATAAATCTTCGCTTCATCACGGAAATACAAATAAAGTACAATGCATTGTGGGAAACAAAATGAAAACGCACAACAATAATCTTATTTAAAAAAAAAACGCCAGTAACAACCGTTACCAATATCGCAACTACAGAAATCACATTAGTTGCGACTATGCCATATTCATGCACGTGAGTGGTACATGATGTCAATCTGTGAAAACAACAACAGCAGCAACAACAACAACAACTTTTCTCATGGTCTACTTACTGGACGTCACTCCCCAGCCCATCACTTTACAGCGTGTGGCGTTCTGTGGTGAGCTTGTAGCATTGACCAGACACAAGGGACGCTGACACGTAGTGAAGTTCAGTGGCAATGATAGTGTCACAATGGCAATGTCTTTATCTAGAATAAACAAACAACATATACCATATATCATATTCAAACATAACATATAATCTCCGCAGATCACTATTATTAACAAACCACTGAACTCTGTAAATCAATTTTCTTTTATAAATCGCTAGTCTTCGTAATTCAGACCTCTGTACAACTAACACTTCCTTTATGATCGAGTCAAAAGTGAAAGCCTCTTAGATCTAAATGAAGTATCCATACATAAGACACATTTTAGAATACTTTCACATCATTGTGTAATACCAGCAGCGTAGCTTTTTTTTTAAATTTGGGGGCGAAATTGTGAAAACATTTCTTTCACAATAGCCTCAATAGTTTCGGTTTAATTAAGTTAAAGAATAGTTGAGGCAATGCAAGGGTGCCAATGGGTTCAAACAAATCTAACACCCTCATAAAATTGCTTCTTTCAAAACGTCGATACTACTAACTCCATTACCTAATGTGATCCCGTTGTATTGCTCGTGAGCTGTGATAGATTTAACAACTCGTCTTGTGGCCGTACTGATAGACGAGGAACCAGTAAATACCACAAAGTTGACAGCAGGTTCCACAGTGGTGATCTTTGTTCTAGAGAAAAAAATGTTGTGTAAATCAATCAATCATTTAATCAATTAATGAATCATCTAGAGAAAAAATGTTGTGTCAATCAATCAATCATTTAATCAATTAATGAATCATCTATTGTCCTTTTTGAACTGCTACAGTCGTAACGCCTATGGTTCATCTCTTGGAGCGACGACTTTAAACGATATGGGAGTCTGGGAATCAGCTATGATCGGCACAATGTGAATATCTGTTTATCTAGCTAACATTAATTTTGCATTGAGTTTATGTCAAGCTACGAAGGCAGTGCCCAGGACAGAAAATTAAAACGTTAACCATAACAGATTTCTATAGATAGATAGAAAGATAGATAGATAGATAGATAGATAGATAGGTAGATAAATAAATAGATAAATAGATAGATAGATAGATAGATAGATAGATAGATAGATAGATAGATAGATAGATGATAGATAGATAGG
>JADKLZ010000167.1:22755143-22780432 GCA_021533235.1 Biomphalaria straminea
GTGTTACTCAAGTGTTCAGAGGTCAATAGTGTTACTCGAGTGTTCAGAGGTCAATGGTGTTACTTTTTATTTTCTCCTCTAGTTTCTGAACTCTAAACGGGACGGGCGGACAGACGGAGGACGAATAACTAATAGCGTCTATTCCCCTCTCGGAGGCCGCTAAAAAGCTTCATAACTTGGTATGGATGATCGTCTCTTGCTGTCTCTGTACATCTTTCTCTCTCCTTTGTCAACTATATTTATTCTACAAGTCACCTTAAGAAACCTGTGGGGTAAATGTTGGACGGGGGATTTTTGTCAACAAACAACAAAGACCATAGCCACTGCTTGTAAAGTTTGAGCTTTAGGTATATCAATAGTATATTACATCACCTGTTTGTCTTAAGTCTATGACAGTATGAGTAATGTGAGATATATAACAATATAAGTGGCGGTTCTAAACGTATAAATGTTGGGCACACCTATTTTATTGGCCTATTGTTCAGTCTATGTAATTTGTTAAGACATATATCTATGGGACATATACCCAGTCATCAAGTGGGTATCTCAAATGTTATTGATTTAAATGATGGGCAAGACACTAAAAATGGTCTTGTCAACGATAAGTTATAGGCAAAGAGAATTACAAACATTGTTAACAATATCAATCGATGGATCGTCTTCTGTACTTACAATAAATGAACTATCCTGTTGTCCTGGGAGGATATATAAAAATAATTTGGAATAAATGTTACATCTTTATGGTCTAAAGCAGTGATGCCCAACCTAATTTGACCTGAGCGCCATTTTCATTCCCAACGCTCGTGTCGCGGGCCACATGACCGAAAAGGTACAAAACGAAATGAAATCAACCTGAAACAATTTGATTAGAAACTTATATTAATTAATGAAAGATTGGAAGTGGCATCATTTCTTTACTTACAATTTGTAGCTAGTATTACCACCGACTCGTTTTCTGTTTTTTTTTTTCTTTTTTTTTTTGTAAATATTCGAATCGTCCCATCGATCCACCAATCTCTAGATGCAGTTTAACAATCTTTTATTCAAACCAAGAATACCGTCATATTTGTTTCCTAATGCCGCTATATATTTAGTTGTTTTTTTCTTAGATCTTTACATGTTGATTCTTACCATGTTCCACCATAAGGTAAAGAAGGGTTCACTTTTCCTGGTAGATATTACATTCAGTCACATTTCAGAAACGTCTTATTGTGAGGGCGCTTAAGTAGGAAAAGATGAATATTTCAACCTTTTTTTAACGAAATGGGGTAAAGATTTTTATAAATTTTGATATGACGTTTCGGCGGACCGGATAGAACCACGTCTCGGGCCGGATGTGGCCCGCGGGCCGTATTTTGGGCATCACTGGTCTAAAGTATCATTTACTCTTATCTAACGTTTGACACTTGTTGTCATGTAAATAAAAATAAATATATTGTTACGTATTTCTGAATCTTCTGGCTAAAATGTACTAGTAGACACACACATAAAAACACTGCAAAGAACTTGATAACTCAACGTTCAGCTTCATATAACTTTACTCACTATTAACTCTAATAATTCGTCACAACATGTAAAGTAGAAGACAGCACAATATCTGATTGTTAATAGTTCGTTACACTTCGTTGCAGTTTATGTTTTCTCAACTTGTATAGAGCCGTATTCAATTACACAAATTAGAGCCTTACACGCCTTACATAGACTGTATCGACTTTAGTGGCTGAAGTTCACTGTAATTAGTTATATACACTTTAAAGTCCGTTTTCGTTAACTCTTTCCTAGTTAACTTGAATCGAAAAACAGTAGATCACAGTTACAATCACTTTACTCATAACACTTTTCACATTAATTCTCTAGTTTTTATCGAGTCCCTAATTACTCCTCGAATATCGCAAACACACACTGGTCTCTTCTGCTAACAACACTGGAGAACACGTCACATCCAGTCTCTGTTCATAGGCATAGAGTCCAGAAATAGACTCGCCGCTGTATCGCGTCAACTCGCCGGGGTCACAAGTTGACCTCTACCTATCACTGTCCACCTGTAGCACTATTAAATAATGCTTTATTCATGATTTCTACGATGACTATTTGTTTGATAAATTGATCAGATGATGAAATGGACAGGGAATGAAATGACCAGGCATGAAATGAGCAGGAGATCAAATGACCGGGGATGAAATGACCGGGGATGAAATGACCGGGGATGAAGTGGGATGAATGACCGGGGATGAATGACCGGGGATGAAGTGACCGGGGGATGAAGTGACCGGGGATGAAATGACCGGGAACTCTTTTCAGATATTGCGATCTAGTGCAGATGATGTAAATGTTATCTAGTTCTGTGGCCCACGGTTAACGAAGGTGTCATTGGGCCAGCACAACGACCCTTCTCCTTTAAATTTCCCCAACTAATGTCAGGTAGGCCCTACCCTTTACAGCTGAGTGGACTCATAGGCGCCCAAAATTCCAGGCATTATTCATTCAACAGTTTAATAAGATAATGTTCAGGAACCTTTTGCGCATCTACTACATGTATAAGTCTAGATCTAAAGGCCTATAATTAAAATATAAAGTCTAGTCGATTTATACATTAGCTCAGGGCCGTCTAAGGCCACTGCAACCTATGCAGTGGCGTAGCGTAGGGGGGGAGGAGGGGGGGGGAGCTTTTGAAAATCCCCCGGGCCCCCACTTAAGGGGGGCCAACAAACGGATGTCCGAAATTTGTTTGTAAATACATAAATTAATATATTTGATTGACAAATAGTGTCAAGTACCAGTATGTTTTAAAAAAAAATTTCCGAAAGAGAAAAGTTAAAGTTAGTTTTACATTTTAAAATGCAAATCTTTAATAGATTTGTTGCCTATTAATTTTACTTTCAAAAGAGATCAAACATGTGCTTGCAGCAAAAACTAAGAAAATTACTCTTTTTGTTACCACGAACAGGGGCGTCCTTAGCAGTGCGCGGGACCCTGTGCGTGTGTCATGTGCGGGCCCCGTAAGGATAAACTATATATACCGTACTATATCACGCTCTCCGGCTAATCCGTCTCTAACGCTGTAACAATAACAAGAAAGTATGTCTGCCTTAACGCTGTGGGCCTTCCTTTTTGTTACAAAACATAGAACATTGCGTAGCCATTGTTGGCTTACTATTGGCCGCGCTAAGAGCTATATATATAATGTATTGTAATTGTTCTGCATAAAGAAAATTCTTTCAACTTTAAAACAAGTTTAAACATTACTCCCATGACCATAGCCTATTGGGAAATAAAACAAACATATAGACTGAAGCAACCAATCCAAATATTTTATTTCCTATACAAAACATCAACATCCAATCGGATTGTATTAGGAAAATATGTGGTGATTAAGTTTGTGACAATAAAATCTCCCATCGCGGAGCCCCCCTCAAGCGCGGGACCTAGGTCGGCTGCCCCACTTGCCACTCCCTAAGACCGCTACTGACCACGAATAAAACTGTATGATATACAGCGTATTCTTAATAATTATTATTCTTATTCTTCTTCTTCTTATTATTATTATTCTTAATAATGCTAGAATCGTCCATTTTTCGGGGGCTACAAAACCGATGATAACGCAGCCACAAATGAGTGGCCGTCTGTCTGGCTAGTGAATACGTCTGTTAGGCATTAATCCAAAAGCAATATTGAATGGTTCCAGAGATCCTTCCTTTTCAAGTTATTATCACATCCTTCCTACTAAAGTTCTCAAACTGATATCTACTAGGAACTTTAAAAATTCGACCACTTCTGGCTGTATTGACTGGCACAACAGGTTCTCTAGACGTTGGTCTATAACTGTCTGTTTCGTTTGTTCTAACAGTTTACTGTTCGTTGCCTTCATCGGTATCATAGTACCCAAAGATATCGTGATCGAAACCCTTGTTCAAAAAGCGTTGATTTCTTCTGTATGTTTTCCCATTGTTTGTTTATGATATAAGATCTGGGTGAGGAATGTTTTTTTTTTATGAGAACTACTTTCTGCCATGTTTGTTTTAGACGAACTCTCACTTTCTCTCCGACAGAGTTATCTTTAGGTAGTCTTGCTTTTGCATCATATTTCACTTTGCTTTTCATCTGTCGTTCGTTAAGTAATGTCTCTGCATTTTCGGTTACCGATGGTTTTAATAGTTTTGGATCAGTTGGAATAATGTCCCTGAGTCTTTTACTCATCGGCGGCTGTGATGGTTATCGGAGCATTTCTATACTTGAGCATGCTTTCTACTAAATGACGAGAAACTGACGAAACTGATCACCCAATCAAAACAACCAGAAGAAATAAAAGACTTTATGGGAAGTTGAGTTCTAATGTAGGACTGTCAATAGAACTGCAATTCAAACGTGTTGCAACAGAAGTGCTGGACAGATTTCAAATGGGGATGAAGGACAGATTTCAAAGGCTGGAAAAAATGGATACCTTTGGGTTTCTTCTTGAACCAAGACGCCGCTGGATGTTGTCACGCTTAAGACAAACTGTGTTACTTTTTCCTGTTTGTATGATGAAATAAATGACAAATCGCTTGTTTAATGATGTCATTGATATACGAGCAGTTTGATCAACAAACCAGTAATACAATCCACATTAGACATATTGCGGAAACGGGCTTCATATGGAAATAACGTGTGCTCAAACCTTGCAATCTCCTCCGAATACTGCTAACTCAGGCCACTTCCATAGCGTCATTCTCAAAGCTCAAGTTCATCAAAAACTATCCCAGGAGCACAATGACGCAGGAAAGGCTTATCATGGCTTTACTTTCAGTGAAGTCACAAATACTAGAAAGTATCGATGTAGATAAATTTATAGATGTCTTTGCTGCACAGAATGCACGACGTGAAGCGATATGAATTGAGATTCTCACCTAAATCGGAAGTTCCAATACTTTATTTACTTTTATAGTCACTGGCTTATAAGTATGACATAGGTTGCAATGTTCGTAAAGTTAATTTGATCGCAATTCTGTATTTGATAAAAATGAATAAATCTTTATTTTAACGTATTATCCTTATTCCCACCAAGACTAGGCCCCGTGCAATCGGCCCTTTTTTTCGCTTAACCAAGATTTTTTTCTCGGGAAGGGAGAGAATAGGGCGGTAATTGGAGGTGATGATGTCATATTGTAATGACTCTGACTTGCGCACCATCATTCAGGCTAGTGCACAGGTGCGCACCTA
Source organism: Biomphalaria straminea (assembly GCA_021533235.1). Classification (NCBI taxonomy): domain Eukaryota; kingdom Metazoa; phylum Mollusca; class Gastropoda; family Planorbidae; genus Biomphalaria; species Biomphalaria straminea. The sequence goes on from JADKLZ010000167.1 coordinate 22,760,343, forward strand.
TGGTGAACGGACTAGAACAGAATGTTGACATGTGAGAATAACGACTTCCGCCCACGTTGAGAGTCAAGATGGAGAAACAGTGCTAAATGAAGATGTTGTTTTGTGTTACTGTGATGTCATGTAAATAAACATTGTTGTCCTCGTTGAGTTGCCTCACTTGAAGTTATAACAATATTTTAAACAAATCTGTCATTCTAATTGCTTTATTAAGTTATTTAAATGAGGTATTGTTTATTTAAAAAAAAATATTTGAATTCGGATGACGAATTAGCAAGCTGAAAAGAGCATTGTAATATATATAAATATTTAATACTTTATTTAAGTAAATTTCTTTTTTTGTGTCACATGTTTTATAAATGTTAATGTCAATGTTATCATTTCCAAAGCACAACGAACAACAGACTTTTGTAAGTAGAAAAAAGGGCTAACAGGGATACCTAATGCTAGGTTTTATTAAGCTAGAACGACACGCAAATTGAATAAAAACAATTAGACATCAAGACACATTATTTAATTTTAAAGCTGAAAACGTTTTTTTGTTCTCGTTTCAACACTTAGAACTTGTTTTGCTTATTTAAAAATAATCCAGTAATTTTATTTCTAAAAAACAAAAGTGCATTTAAGAGGAAGAACCACAAAATCATTGCTACATCTATCAATGGCCTCGTTCGGGAAAGTGGAATGAAAGGGAATTAGCTATAGTCGGAACGATGTCGCCCGCATAACAGTTCTTCCTCTACGCAGCTGATGTATCCAAATGAAAAGTGACCTTTAGACATTTACCCTTAGTACACAGGGCTATAACTCCTCTGGCCCCAAACTATGTGGACATCTATCAATACTGCAAGGTTTAACAACCTTTTTAATATAAAACTGAATTAATTAATTACCTCCAATTGATCAATTAATATCTTTTTTTTATTGATTCATATATCGTCATCGACTATAAATAATTGTGCAGAATTTCACTTGATCTGAGCAAGGGAAGTTGAAGGAAAAAGCTTATGGAAGAATCGATCCAGAGTGAGTAATAGACATCTGGAAGAAGTCAAACATGAGCAGATTTTATTTGGGGGGAGGGGGGAGTACGTTTTGGACGTTCCACAGTACCCATTCTTATGTAAACTTTTAGAGGTCAGGAGAGCAGCATATCGCCCCCCCCCCATAAGACAGGGCTGACCTTAAGCATAGGCGAACAAAGTAGTTGTCTAGGTCCTCCTATTGGTGGGGGCCTCCAACATGTTTCCTACAATGTTTTAAAAGAAGAAATAGTGAAACGTGTGCGTAATGTTAGGGGTCGTTCGTCAATGACGTTACGCTCCGGGGGGAGGGGAGGGGGGGATTCATGTGACAGTTTGTGACAAGGGGGAAGGAGGGGTTAGCGATTTTGTGACGTCACAAATTTAAAATTCAGAAAGAAAAAAAAACACAGATAAAATATTTTTTGGAAAAAGACAACGAAGTTCTTCTAGTTTTGGGAAACGCAGGTGATGAGAGTGTGGAATGGATGGATGAAGATCTTATGGAAGTCAATTTATTTTTCGATTCAGCTCCTCGAGCAGAAGAAGAAAATCTTCCCGTGTATATTATCGATGAGCACATGAAACCTGTTTGGAAAAAAAATAATGAGAAATAAATCATTTCAAATAAATTTTATTTTTTTTTATTTTGTGACGTGACTCAGAGGGGGGGGGGGGATCTGAGAATTTGTGACACTTTGCGACAAGAGGGGAAGGGAGGGTGTCAAAATAGGTCATTTTTTTGCGTGACGTCATTTACGAACGTCCCCTAATCGGAGTACACTAGTGTAACAGTCTCGTTTGACATTATTGTAAAATGTTCACCTTTAGCTAAGACGGGAAAAATACTCGTGAAACTCCTGATGTATAAACAGGAAGTAGTATGAATAAACTTGACTTTGAGTTCAGTCAGTCACCTTAAGTCAGTTGAACCAAGTAGACACTTTAAGTCAGCTGAGTCAGTCAGTAAAGTCAAGTATTTTAGTAGCGACTTAGAGAGTCAAGTTATATCTTTTGGTTCAGTACGGACTTAAGTATTTTGTTAGTTTTTCTCTGGATTTAAAGAGTCAAATAGTGAAATTTATTGTTACCCGCTGGGATGCGGATGTTACTCATGATTTTTTCTGTAACTAATAATTTTGGATATATTCAATACCGCTGTTTTGCGGGCGTATGATGTCCGTGAGCTCATGTAATTGAGAGACTGCAGCATTATGTTATCTTCAATAAACTTTATAATTTGTCTGTCAAAGATCTGACTCCATATTCCACCATTCGTTCCTGTTTCAACTAGGTTGCAAATATATTTTGTAATTTTATTTGTTTCAATGCTTATTTTTTACTTTACTATTTCAAATATTTCAAAACCCCTTCGTCTAGCTAGGGCCTCCGACTATCTAACACCGGCCCTGCTTAAGATACACTGAATTGACTGACATAAAGCACTTAAAGATGGGAGATGGAGAACAAAGTTACAAAGCAAGTTTGTGTGGAAAAAAAAAAGAGATGTGGTCCCATAAGTCATCCACCCTTGAAAGTACAAAGACTGCAGCATGGGTAAACGACTGTATAGAAAATAAGAAAAACATGCTTATATGTAACCCTGCCGGGAAGCAGAAAGGTAGATCTAAATATTTTCAGGTATGAACTACAAATTGTCATTAACTACAGCTCTACCTCCGTCCATACAAAATTGATGTGTCCTGAATCTACAAAATTGATGTGTCCTGAACCTCCTTCCATACAAATTGATGTGTCCTGAATCTACAAAATTGATGTGTCCTGAAACTCCGTCCATACAAAATTGATGTGTCCTGAATCGCCGTCCATACAAAATCGATGTGTCCTGAATCTCCGTCCATACAAAAGTGATGTGTCCTGAATCTCCGTCCATACAAAATTGATTTGTCCTGAACCTCCGTCCATACAAAATTGATGTGTCTTGAAGCTCCGTCCATACAAAATTGATGTGTCCTGAATCTCCGTCCATCCAAAATTGATGTGTCCTGATTGAAAGTGATACCTTTATTATTATATTGCTAAGCCTGCTGATAGTATGACACAGAAGGGTGCGGAGATACATTCATGTTGTTATTATTATAATAACTGATATAGGTTTGTTTATAAACAAATGTTCTCAATAAACTTTTAATTATGACGAGAAGGCTCAATTTATTAAATTATTGATGGTTAGTGAAGAGCCAATATTATTAAAGAAAAACTTCTTCCCTTGGGTCAAGTATTCATAAGGATATTATCCTATTGTGTATCAGAGATTGTGCCAATTTAAATTCTTTGACTCCTAATTAAAGTTACATCAAAATATCAAAAGAAATGAAGCTGTCTTAGTCAAGATAAAGAAAAAGAAGCTGCTCTATCAGCTAGGCATAAACCAGATGCATGCACGAACTGTGGCAAACTCTGTCGCTCCAGAATCGGCTTGATTAGTGACATCAGATTCTGCCCCGTCTCAAGACGAAACCAAAACCAGTGACCTATTCGGGAGTATCCATTGTATGCCGAGAGAGAAGGAGCCATATATTTAAAATATATTTTAATTACATACATTAAAAGGCATTCTTTCTTTTTAAAACAAAATAAAAAAGTTGTCAGTAGATCTAAGTCTAGTTCTAAATCCAAATTTACATTAGTTTATTTTTTACTTTGAAAAATTATAACGGTCAAACTAAAGTTACCAACTAGCTTGTAGTATACATCAACTGTTAAATTTCTGGGAAAATCGTTAAACCGTTTTTGATATCCGCCTAACTTGTTCAGGTTCCGTGCAGATTTCTGATGGTTCCATGAAGTTTTGATTTCAGTAGAGGTATTGTAAAAATACACACTTTTGTTAAACTAATATATGTATATTTATTAATTATTTTTTTGAAACAAACAATTAGACACTAGATTTTAAAGTAATATATTTCCTTTTACTACAATATAGCAGATTGAATTTAGATTGAATTGTTATAGTTTAGAAATTTAACTTTATTAAAGCTTTTGGAAAAATGTAAAGCCCTCCACGATTACTATGCCTTTGGGCCTCCACATACTTAAATCCGGCACTGTATATTATTTTTTAGTTTGCTTTAAAATTATAAATACTGGTCATTGCAGCAAAACTTTGTAATCTGCGAAATATTATACAATTGAATTATTTTTTTTAATCTTGTCGGACAAACCAAGAGAAGAGAAGTTAAATGTTTTCGGGAAACGCTTCAAATATACAACCGACTTTAGGTTTATTTTGTTTCGGATGAATCTGTTGTTATCCAAAACAAAAATGAGCATTAGCGTATATAGAACGAGAAAATGACATCTGAACACTTGAATATCACCATTGATCATTGACCTCTGAATTCTTAAGCAACACCATTGACCTCTGAACACTTAAGCAACACCATTGACCTGAACACTTAAGCAACACCATTCATCTCTGAACACTTGAGCAATATCATTGAACTATGAATCTGAACACTTGAGCAACACCATTGAACTCTGAACCATTGAGTAGCATCAATGACATCTGAACACTGAGTAACAACATTGACATCTGAACACATGAGTAGCATCATTGACAGCTAAACACTTAAGTAACACCATTAACCTCTGAACACTTGAGTAACACTATTGATCTTTGAACACTTGAACACACATGAGTAGCATCATTGACAGCTAAACACTTAAGTAACACCATTAACCCTGAACACGTGAGTAACACTATAGATCTTTGAACACTTGAGTTATACCAATGACATCTGAACATTTGAGTAGCTCTATTGACATCTCAATACTTCAGTACCATTAATGACATCAGAACACTTGAGCTATACCAATGATATTTGTGTGACGCAGTATCTTTATTGGCATTGGACCACTTGAATAACACTATTAAGCAGTAATTACTTAAAGGTGGCTACAAGTAAGAACAAAAGGTCCGAGAATTAAACAACAAAGTTTTATTGTTGTGGGTATTGTAGTTATATCAAAGCGAGGCCTTAATTCAATGTTTTTGTATCCTTTTGATTAATCATCATAAATACAAACAGTTTATTGACGATACAAATAAACAAAAACACAGAATGCTTTTTTCCCACAATGCTCTCCTTCCCTTTTGAACTCTTGAGGCAATTAGAACTGTGACTTTGCCAGTAGCTATATAAGTTCGAGTCTTTGTTCTGGTGTGCAGTGTTGAGATGAAGCGTCATTTATTAAAAAAAAATCCAAGAACATCTATCACATTCAAAGCTCAAGAAGATGCTGCTGAAATTGTTCTTATGTTTTCTAGGTGTCGGACTGTGTGCCAGCCAGAAAGGTATTTATCTTTTGCAACTTGTATGTTTTTATCATTTAGTCAAAGCAATGGCACGATAGCGTAAGTAAGCAATAGTTTTCATACTTTTTTGTCTCTTTCAGTCGTAGGATGACTATGATTCATCTCGTAAAACACTTTTCATGTGGCTACTACTTTGGAGAGACACTCCCTTTCACATATCTCGCAGGTTATGGTGGCTCTCGCTTTGATGGTAGAGGACCCAGCCATTTTTCGTATTTCATGCTTTTCTTCCAGAGCTGAGGCCCACATTTTTTTCGCTTGTCCATGTTCTTGGTCATCATCTCTCTCCACGTAGTGCGGTCTAGGGCTATCTTTTCACAATGTTTTCTCTATCAAGCTAGCAAGTATAAAAATGTGATAGCATTATTTAAAGAACAACACTAAGATTAGATAGAGAAACAGATGTGATGGTATAAGTACACAGACAGTTGAACTGTTAGAAGTATGTAGATACAGATGGTGGCTGCGTGGTAAAGTGTCAAATACTTCGGGACCGAGGAATCCGAAGGTCGAATTTCTGTAAAGCATCGAATTTTAAATTTCGTGATTTTTAGGACGGCCTTGAGTCCATCCAACTTTAAATGGGTAAATAAAGGTAGTTGGTAGCTGTTCAGGCTAAATTTGATGTGCTTTTCCTCATCTGCCATACCGATGTCAACGTCTAAAAGGGTACTTTACTCTTTTATAATATAGATCAAAGGATACATAGATAATGAATTCAGAATTTGAAACCAACATAAATGGAATTATAAATAAGAACGATTGTTCAAATCAATGTAATGGTTTAATCAGCAATGTTTGCTCAGCGATGTCTACCATTAGGTATCTTTTGAAGTTAAGAAAATGTACTTGATTGATTTCATTTCAATTTTTGTTATCCCACTCTTTACCAATACATAGTGCCCAAAGTACTATAGCAAACAGCATCGCTAAAATATTAGACAGTAACGTAGTTAGGGTGAGGGAGGAAGGGAATAATTTACCCCCCCCCCGGGTCCCTACTAAAGGAGGACCCCAAATGAGTGTTTTTTACATTAAATATTAAATATAACGCAAAATGCAAGGGCCTCTGAAGAGTTCAAGCCCCCGTGCACCCAAAATGATGGAAAATTCCTAGTTACGCCACTGCTATTACACTTGACCCTTTTATCAAGTAGCATCACTTAATTATAAGACTTTGATCCTTTAACAAGCAGCATCATTTAAATATTAGCCTTGCCTGGATTTTGTTACAAATGCTAAAACTTTTTATGCATTTTTTCCACCCAAAAGTCAATATCGAGTCACGTATTATCAAAGGCAACGATGCTAAGAAATGTGAATTTCCTTGGATGGCCTTCCTCTTCAACAAAGTCCAAAAATTAGGATGCGGAGGCTCTATCCTTGACAGCACCCATATTCTGACCGCTGCTCACTGTGTGTTATACCCCAACAAAACGTAAGTACTGATAGATGTCACGCCAGTCACAATTACTATTTATACAAGAACCTCTGTGGTATAGAAGACGAATTTTAGTATAGAATTCACACAATTTGTAAGCGAATTTATTACTTATAATAATTACATATACTAATTATTTAAATTATAACCTAATCATAATAGGGCACACTGTCCCCCCCCCATTTAGTATGCTGACAATTTTGTGGGTTCCGGAGGGAGCGGTGGTTTCAACCCCCCCCCCCCCCCACCAAATCGAAAGTCTCATTTATTTGTAGAAATCAGAGTTTGCAAACAGAATCAATTAAATATCCATATGATTAAAGCTTGTTATTGATATTTTAACCGATCTTTATATTATGTCTCTCCCCTGCCTGCCGATCGGGGGGGGGGGCGAATATACCTCTACAGCCCTTCCCATCTAAACCCCTTGAGTGGGGGGGGCGATCCTACATTTATGAAGAAATCTTAGTTTGTGACATAGTTAGTTGAGTTAATATATATAATATATATATATGCCAATCCCCTTCTGGTTTCTTGGCCGATTTGGTGGGGTAAGGGGCTGGCGATTGCATGTACTTCCCTTTCCACTCTAGCCATCTGAGTGGTTCCATTTTTATGGAACAAAAATAGTTGAAATTGGTTTGTAAATACTTAAATTAATATATTTGATTGACAAATAGTATCAAGTACCATTACTTTTTAAAATATTTTTCCGAATGAGAAAAGTTAAAGTTAGTTTTACATTTTAAAATACCAATCTTTAATAGATTTGTTGCCGATTTATTTTACTTTCAAAAGAGATGAAACGTACTTGCAGCAAATACTAAGAATCTTATTCTCTTTGTTGCCACGAACAGGGGCGTCCTTAGCGGTGCGCGGGATCCTGTGCGTGTTTCATGTGCGGGGCCCCGTAAGGATAAACTATATAATAACCGTACCACATCACGCTAACCTGCTAATCCGTCTCTAACGCTGTAACAATAACAAGACAGTATGTCTGCCTTTACGTTGTGGGCCTTCCTTTTTGTTACAAAACATAGAAAAATGCGTAGCCATTGTTGGCTTACTATTGGCCGCGATGGTTTGTGGAGGATTTTGGCTAAGCTGGGGTGCCCACCTACGTTCCTATCCATCCTCAAGCAGTTTCACGTCGGACAGAGAGGCCAGATCAGACACAATGGTGCTCTTTCTGATCACTTCCCAATAGAAAATGGCGTGAAGCAGGGCTGTGTACTTGCCCCTACTCTGTTCGCTATCTTCTTTGGCGTAATGCTGGGTCAAATGAGGCAGCGATTGCATGAAGGCATCTACATCCGGTTTCGTTCTGACGGCAACGTGTTTAATCTCCGACGTCTACTATCCCACACAAAAACAAAGGAGATGGTCATAACGGAGCTTCTCTATGCCGATGATTGCGCCCTGCTAGCTCACAATGAAAATGACCTCCAGAACGCGGTAAACGAATTTGCCTACGCTGCCACCTCTTTCGGCCTATCTATAATTTATAAACCTCGGGAAAACAGAAGTCATGTTCCAGAAGTCACCCAATGAAACATACTCAGCACCAAGGATCACAGTAAACGGACAGCCCCTTAACGTGGTAGACCACTTCACATATCTTGGTAGCATAGTGTCAAATGACGCCTCACTTTCAAGGGAAGTTGATAACCGTCTGGCCAGGGCCAGTAACGCTTTTGGACGCCTACAGACGACGAGAGTTTGGAAGAACAAATCGCTTCGCCTACCTACAAAAATAAATGTCTACCAGGCGGTGGTTCTCTCAACCCTCCTATATGGCTCTGAGACATGGACACTATATAGAAAACAGCTAAGACTCCTTGAGCGCTTTCACCAAAGATGCTTGCGCTCCATCATGGACATACGATGGCAAGACCGCACTACAAACAGCGATGTCCTTGCGAACGTCGGTTTGGACAGTATAGAGGGACTTCTTATCGTCCGACAGCTACGCTGGGCAGGGCACGTATTCCGTATGGGAGACGAACGTATGCCAAAGGCAGTCTTTTTTGGTGAGCTAAAAGGTGGTCGACGTAACAGAGGCGCCCCACGGAAACGCTTCAAAGACCAGCTTAGGCGTCAACTTTCCTTGGCTGACATAGAAGAGAGCACCTGGCTGCACGCGGCGTCGGAACGAGACAGCTGGAGGTCACTCACAAAGGCCGCGGGATAAACATTTGAGACCAAAAGAAAATCTGCCGCCGAGGACAAACGCAGACGACGAAAAGAAAATCTAAACCGACCACCTGCGGACAGTGGTTTTGCTTGCCCTGGATGTGGCAAAATATGTAGATCACAGCTGGGACTGCACAGCCACGGGAAACACTGTATTCCTCACTAATCTTCGGACTCGAAGACAAGCCTATTATTATTATTATTATTATTATTTTTGGCCGCGCTAAGTGCTATATATACTGTATTGTAATTATTCTGCATAAAGAAAATTCTTTCAACTTTAAAAAAGTTTAAAAATTACTCCCATGGCCATATCCTGTAGGGAAAAAACAAATAGACGGAAGCAACCAATTCAAATATTTTATTTCGTATACAAAACATCGACATCCAATCGGATTGTATTAGGAAAATATGTGGTGATCAAGTTTGTGACAATAAAATCTCCGATCACGGGGCCCCCCTCAAGCGCGGGGCCTGGGGCGGCTGTCCCACTTGCCACTGCCTTTGGATCAGTTGGATTAATGTCCCTGAGTCTTCTACTCATCAGCAGTTGTGATGCTTATCGGAGTATTTCTATACTCGAGCATGCTTTCTGCTAAATGACGAGAAACTGACGAAACTTATCACCCAGTCCAACGAAAAAGCAAAAGAAGGTAGTGAATACTATGGATTCCCTGTAATTAAAATAACCAGAAGAAAGAAAAGACTTTATGGGAAGTTGAGTTCTAATGTAGGACTGTCAATAGAGCTGCAATTCAAACGTGTTGCGACAGAAGTGCTGGGCAGATTTCAAATGGGGATGAAGGACAGATTACAAAGGCTGGAAAAAAATGGAAACCTTTGGGTTTTTTCTTGAACCAAGACACCTGTTGGATGATGACACGCTTATGACAAACTGTGTTACTTTTTCCTGTTTGTATGATGAAATGAATGACAAATCGCTTATTCAATGATGTCATTGATGTACTAGCAGTTTTGATCAACAAACCAGTAATACGATCCACAATGGACATATTGCGGAAACGGGCTTCATATGGTAATAACTTGTGCTCAAACCTTGCAACCTACTCCAAATACCGCTAACTCAGGCCACTTCCATAGCGTCATTCTCAAAGCTCAAGTTCATCAGAAACTATCCCAGGAGCACAATGACGCAAGAAAGGCTTATCATGGCTTTAATGTCAGTAAAGTCACAAATACTAGAAAGTATCAATGTAGATGATGTTATAGATATCTTTGCTGCACAGAATGCACGGCGTGAAGCGATTTGAATGGAATTTGTCTCGTGTGCATTATTTAGCCAATAAACAACGGTATTACTTATTAAAAGAGTCTTAATGAAAACTTTTTTTTTGTTAAGTTTACTGATATACTGAACCAATTTGAACTTTGGCTTATATATTTTTAAGTACATTATGTCATGTCATATGTCTGGGGACCCCAGAAGGTCGATCCCCCCGGGCCCCCGAACCCCTAGCTACGCCCCTGCACCACACTCTAATCTCTAATAATATCATTGGTAAATATAAAATGAAAAAAAAGTTGTACCTGGTTGGAGGGGCGATACATGCTAACGCCTTCCCCTATCAGACAAACCAATACTTTTTCTTTTTAGCGGCCCCCGAAAGGGGAAAAGACGCTATTAGTTTTGTGTGTCCTGTCTGTCCGTCTGTCTGTCCGTCTGTCTGTCTGTCCGTCCGTCCCGTTTAGTGCTCAGAAAGTAGTAGAGAAAACGAAAATCTGACATCACGATAAAAAGATCATTCAAAGTTCTGATGCAACGGCTACTTTTTTTTTCTTAAAGTTCAAAATCTATTTTTTAAAAATCATTTATGCAAGCAGTTTTTTTATAGAGAAAAACCTAATTAGTATGCATTATAAATCAAACCTAATTTAAGACAATTTATTATGTTATAAATTTCATTTAATTTCAAGTTTATGTTTGTTCAAAGTTAAAAGTATTTACTATCTAAGGAATAAAGAAATTGAATTAGCGAAGCAATTAAATATATAAAAAAATCAATTATATTACATCAGGCGGTCCAGATTCACATCTAAATTACCTTTCACCTACACCTATCCTTTGATCTACTGGACCGCTATGGCACTACATAAGATCTGTCAACTTCTATTTGCATTTTTATCTGTCATTTATCTTTGATATAATTTCATTCGGATGTTCTTTCTGAAAATATTGAAACCTGCCTCGGTGGATCACTTCGGGGAGGACTAATATAACTTATATATGCTATAAATTAAATTCTTATATCGAGTCGCATCACGCCAATTCTTTAATGACAAATGAATTGTTATCAGAGATTATTAAAAGGAGCGAAGATTAATCGTTTTTTACCGCCCCTCCCCTTTTCAGAGACAGTTTATATACTTTCACATACATTTATCATTATTTCTTTGCTTTATTTGCTTTGGAAAAGTTAGCATTCAAACAAAATGTTTCAGTAAAGAGTCAAGATTGAGATGAGTTCTAAACCCATAAAATGTTTTCCAGTCGCCTATTACCAACATTTACTCAATCCAATAGTTTTCTAGTTAAATAAATTTGGGACTATATTTCACAAATTATACTTACAATTTATTGAATATTATTAATCAAATAATTTTTTTTCGGCAGTGATCCTCACAGCCTTAATCTAAATATTTGGGGTATCTTATGTTTTCAAGGAACAAATCAGTTTTATTTGCAATGCATTAAGGGCGTATAAATTCATATTCGAATATTTTTCAACATTATTGAAAAGATATTTTTTTTAATAGAATGAATAACGAGCTTTATGCTAGGAGAATGCGTTTATTCAGTGAAGAATGCAAGAAAATGCTTTTGGCGTCGGGGCTTCGCCCCGAACCAAACTGGAAAATATTAAGCTGTATATATAAGTATATGGAGAATGCGTTTCTGCAGTGAAGAATGCAAAATAAAAAAAAACGATTTTGGCATCGTGGCTTTGCCCCGAACCCCAGTGAAAAATAAAAAGATAATGAGCTGTAAATGTCAAGAGAATGCGTTTCTGCAGTGAAGAATGCAGGAAAACGTTATTGGCGTCGGGGCTTCGCCTCGACTCCACTGATGGATAATAAACTGTAGATGGCAGGAGAAAGCGTTTCTGCATTAAAAAAAAATGCAGAAAAACGCCTTTGGCGTCGGGGCTTCGCCCCGAAACTCACTGGTAAAGCTTACAGCGCTCCACCAGACGCCCAAGCTTGCAAGGGAAAGGCCTCAACATGACTGTTTTTGTTTTCGCCGAAGGTTTAGAAACACTCCTTTTTAAAATTCTCATATATATATATATATCTATATATATATATATATATATATATATATATATATATATATATATATTATATACGCACGTTTATGCAGTTTATGCATTGGGTTAGGGTTTACTGGGCGTTAGGGCTAGGGTTATGAAAAAAAATTGGCCCCCCCCCCCCCTGCAAAGTTCTGGATCCGCTAGTGCTTTGTCCCTGTTATTAGCAGAATGTCAAGAGTGGCACTGGTCCACCAGCTTTTCTTTGGACGATCCTTGCTTCGTGCTCCCTCCACTGTACCATGAAGGAAGGCAATTGACAGTGGGTCCAGTCTTACAATATGACCGAATTAGCTCAGCTTTTGTCTCTTCACAGTATTAAGAAGTGTCTCCTTGCCAGCCAGAGTGTTATTAAAAGTACAAACTCGTCTGTCTAATTCCTCATATCTGATACTCAACAGTATCCTACAGCATTTACTTTCAAAGGTTTGAATTCTTCTTTGACAGACACTCATATAGAAGCCATAGTGGTTCTCAACTTCGAAATGCGATGCCCCCACATCCCGGCGAGTATAATTACTATTTCCGCCTTACTCTATAGCCACGATTGAGAAACATCTATTTCAGTCAGGCTAAAGACTTAACAGAAAGATAGTATGATACTTTGAAGAAATGAGACTGTTCTGATAAGAGAACTCAACAGAAAGATAGTATGATACTTTGAAGAAATTAGACTGTTCCAATAAGAGAACTCAACAGAAAGATAGTATGACACTTTGAAGAAATGAGACTGTTCTGATAAGAGAAAGACGGATAAAACTGCAGACACCTATTGACATGCTTTCATTGAAGAAACATTAAAGTCAGTCTCACTGTAGATAATTCTCGCAAAAACGGTACTAAGTTGAGATTTCAAGCTAAAAACAACTTCTTAATTTCATTTTGTTTGTTATTATTGCTAAAAACTTTGTTGCTAATTAATCTTTGTTTAAATAACGATTTATAACCATACAATAAACACAAATATATCCATGAATATATAGCTTTGAGACTCCCATGCCAAAAGGTCGCGTTGGACTAATGGTTAGGAAAAAAAAAGCTGACGTATTGGATAATCTCCTTTTCTAGGGACATCTCACAAACAATTTGAGCTAATAAATATAGCTTCATTTGGCAAACGTATAGAAAATACGAAATACAGATACGAAGCCTTCTGTAATAATGAGAAAAAAAAACAGGATTTTTGGGCCAAAGGTCTTCACCAGCTACAAACATACACAGCAGACAGTATGTTATAAAATATCTCTCTTATATAAGTAATTTTCATCTCACAAATTCGCCTTCTGACAGTTGCACAACTAAAATGGATGTTTTAATACAATTGGGACACTAAATAGCGGTAAAAAAGGGGTAAAATATGAAACTGAACTGCTACTCTTAAGATTTCAATTATGGGTCTAATACGTTGCTATTTCCATCAATTTATATCAGTCTCTTCCAAACCACTTTCATTTTTTAACGTTTTTCATTAATCGTCATTTTTTCTTTGAGTTCCTCATGGAACATAAGAACACGCCACTCTCCACGGTCTCTTGCCAGTTTTTAAATGGCTCTTTCCTGTCCTCTCGGTTTCAATTAGTTTCCTACGTTGTCTTGTTCTTCCTCTTTGTCTTAGTCCCTGAGGTTTCCACTCTAAGACCTGTCTAGCTCTGTTGTTGGTATCTTTTCTAAGTGTCACAATCACTAGTGTTAGATGTCACAATGATGATTGTGGTGCCGGGGATTTTAACTTGAATTAAAACAGTTAGACAAAATGACGATCTAGGATTCACAAAATAATTCCTTGTCGAAAACAAAACTCTAGAAACTTTATTTAAATAGAACGTAAGTACATCTTATGTACAAGGTACATATTAATAAAATGAGAATACAATAAAAAGGCTTCTTTCTTCAATAATATTTCAGAGCAAATTAGAAACACATCCTATCACGAACAAGACTCACTCCACACTGATTTCTTTGGCGCGTCCTACAGCGGCCCCTATCTAAGCGTCATCTACCTAAGCGCCATCTACAAGTCTTTCTTTTTAAAACAACCAATAGATTTGAAAACTACAACTATGTTGCTAAGCTACAATAAGGTCTCGGGTAAAACCTGAGGCACTGTCAAGGATCTAGACTTTTTCATCTGCATACAAACTCGTGGGGTAAATCCTGAGGCTCAGTCAAGGGTTTAGATTTCCATTTGCACACAAGCTCTTAAATATATAAATAAATCTAGAATGGCATACGTGACATATTAACCCCCCCCCTCCATTTAGCATTTGTATGGTAATAGAAATGCTTACATAGTAGTGAAAAATGGTTAGAATCAATGTAAAATTGTACACACAAAATACCATACATGAAAATTTAGAGGATGGTTGAGGCAATACATTTCAAAGCTCTGAAAGACTTGATATAAAAATGTGACAACTTGGTGACAATAAAATTCAAATATAATGCCATGTACAAGATTATTGAAGACTTGATAACAAATATTTCAACTAAGGAAATGCCTATTAAATACTCAAGATTGAATGCATAAATAGAAAAAATATTATACTATGAGACAATGTTTGTCATGAATAACCTGAAAAATTTACAAAGCAAAATATGTTTTGGGATATAAATGAAATCTTGAATGAGTGACTTCTCTTTATGGTGCTTGATTCTGAAATAATATTTATGTTAATACAAAACTGATATAGTACACCTGTGGAAATAATGTAAAGACAAAATTATTTATTGATTAGACACAACTTCTTCCTTGACGAGTATGAATAATATTGAATTAAGTAACACACAATAGACTATGGTACATGTTAATAATGTACATATAAAGTTCAGAGCTCTTCTGGGTTGCCATCATGATTGTGTGTGCGTGTTGCCTGAACTTGAAGAAAAGGTCCTTCAGTTTGTGAAGCTGTTGTCTCCATCTTGTGTCGAGCACACAAATAATGTCTGATTGTGTCGCGTTTGAGTTTGGCAAAAATATGAACTGTCCGATACCAAAACTCAATTTTCTGTTTAATGAGCTTTGAAGCTGTATGGTAATGTTAGTAGAATGCTCTGTATAAGAATGTCCGATAGAGCAATAACTGAAAATGTTGAAGTTCAAGCTGTCAATACAGCAAAGTTGAATAAGTTCATGTGTTCTTTCCAAGAGAAGATCTGTCCATTGAGTTAATGGAGAATGAGGATGTGTGTTGTCAACGTTGCTGGCTTTTGAGTCACTCTGAGTGTCCATTTTTCTGCTTACAGAGTGGCTTTGAGTGTCTATCTTGCTGCTTACAGATTCAATGTCAATGTTCATGTTGCTTCTGGAGTTGACTTCATGGTTCATGTTGCTGTTTTCTGATTTGCTCTGAAAGTTCATGTTGTTGTTTCTTGAATAACAGTCAATGTTCAGGACTGGGAACATGTCAGGAACACTGATAGAGAGTTCGGTATAATCTCTGAATGTGACAGTGTCTTTCAAAGTTTGTGTTAAGTCATCCTGTGTAATTACCTTTTGATTGTCAACTTGAGATGCTGGTAGTGAGATATCTATCTCATGAATGGTTGTTGATGTTTCTTCTTCTTTAGTAATAGAGGCTGGAATAGTTGCTGGCATTGAACTTTTTACAGGGTCTGCTGTGATGTCTTCTGTTTCATGATAAAGTTCAAGCATATGAACAGGATGTACTTTGGTAGAATTGTTGATGTTAAATTCATAAAGCAAGTTTGAAATTTTTCTGTTAATGTTAAATGGTCCTTGCCATGTGTAGAACTTGTTGCTGAAATCTGTTAACAATAATTTGACCTTGTCTCCTTGGACAAATTGTTTGAGTTCAATTAGGCTTTCAATGTTCATGATTGAACTGTCTTCTTTAGTAGACTCACATTGGGCAATACTTGTATCAGCAATAAAGTCAAGTTGTTCTGTTTTCTTTTTTTCTGATGTGTCTGAGATTGATTGAATATAAGAGTCTTTGGTAATTGCTTCTGATAGATAAGACTTGTCTTCATTGTAAGATAAATTGTCTGTGCTTGAACTTGATTGAGAATGAGTTTGCTTGGTAACTTCTGGTTCTGGTTGTTGAGACTCATCTTGATTGTTAGAAGTATTGTTTGTGCTTGACATAGCTTTGATATATATTAATGCTGGAGTAATCTTGTTCAAGTCTTGAGGCATGGAGTCATCATTTGTGGTTGGGGATAAGCAAGTAATTGGTATGGGTGGGCATGTAGTCTCAGATAGGGATGGGCATGTATTGGCAGGTGGGGATGAACTTGTAGTGGTTTGGTCTGGACATGTTGACTTGCCTGAGTCATAAGTCATAGGTTCAATGTACTCAATTCTGTTCTTGTTATCTGGTTCAATATTTGCTTCATTCATATCTTTCTTTTGTTCATTTGGTTCAATTGTATCTTCTTGTGGATTTGCATCATTTGTATCATCTTTTATTTCTTTTTGTTTTATGTCATATGACTTTGTATTTGACTTTTTATTTTCTTCATCTTCTGCATCACTTGCAAAGTCATTTAAGTCTTGTGATTCAATGAACTCTATTCTTGCTTTGTGAATATTTTCCATAATATTCCAAAATCTCATTCTTTCATCATAATCTTTTATGTTGCGTCGAAATGATTTTATTCGAGAATTATAACCTTTTAATTCTTCTTTTATCTTTTGTCGTTTTCTACTTTCATATTTTCTTCGTTTTACAGATTTTTTGTCTTTCTTTTTCGGCTTTTTGTCTTTGTTTTTCTGCTTCTTCTATTTCGTCTTGGAGCTTTTACTTTTCTGTTTCTCTATTTTCTTGACGCTTCTTGTTTTCTGCTTGCCATTGTTCATATGCTTCTTCTTTTGTTAACATTCGTTCAGCCCATTTATCTGGTTCGGGGATTTGCTTTTCTTTGGCTAGCTCAGTTAGCTCTAAAAGTCGTTGTGTTCTGGATCTGGAACTGGAAGCCATTTTGTATTTTAATGTTATCTTCTTTTATTGAAAAAAAATGCTCAATATCTGGATTTTGACTTTATCTCAGATATAATAAGAATATAGTAACAAAGTTCTTGAAGCCTTGACTTGATAATAATACTAGATAAAAAAATTGTATTTCACTTGAGTCGTATGCATTAATATAAAGATCAATGGAGCCGTGTATTTTCTACTGGTTTAACAGTTGGTTAAATCTGGTCTTCTGTTTACTTTGTGCCAGATGAATGATTTATTTACTGGTCTTTTTATATAATGCCAGTTATTTGCTTTACTGGTCTTTTATATTGCCAGTTATTTGCTTTACTGGTCTTTTATATTGCCAGTTTATTTGCTTTACTGGTCTTTGATAATGCCAGTTTATTATGTAAATTGGTCTTTTCCTTTTGCCAATTACATATAATAATAGATTTCGTGAGTTAGACGTAACTCGAACGAAAATCTTTTGTAAAACAATTATCGATAACCAACTGACCTGTTAAAACAGTAAATCTGTCCTTTGTTGAATAAAAATGAAGTTCCTTTGAAGAGTTTAGAAATTGGTCCTAGATCTTGAATGATTTCGTTAGAAGCTGTCCATAAACGAGTGCCAGGAAGAATTTAAAATATTTTTTTTGGAGAGGAAACCTAAGTCCATAGAAGACCTAGTAAAACTGATAAGGGCCTATAAAGTGGCACATCCCGATAAGAAACTATCCAGAGGCAGCGACATAGAAGAAATAGTCGCCTTTAACAGAACATGCGAGATACAGAATGACTTTCACAGAACAAGGGAGACACATGATAGTTATAATAGACGCGGTCCATATGAAAGACAATATAACTACAATGGACGATATTCAAGAAACGGACAAGATAGAAGAGACTGTGAGAACGGTAGAGTAGAGCAAGGTTTATCATTGTCATCTGATACTGGAACCTTGGAGGTTTTGCAGACATTCGTAGGGAACAAGACAGCCAAGACCATCAGGGACACAGGAAGCACTATTGTTGGAGTGAATAGGAAATTAGTGGAAGACTATGAATATACAGGCGATTCTAGAGATTGTGTTATGTTTAATGGGAAGGTTGTACAATTACCTATTGCTAGAGTTAGTATTGACACACCATTTTTACAGGGACAGTGGATGCTTGCGTTGTAGATCAGAATCAGATAGATTTAATTATTGGGAACATTCATGGAATAAAAATATGTTCAGAGGTGGATATTGAGAATTGGAAGAAAAATTATGGGATAAAGGCTACTAGATATAGAAATAGGAATATGGAAGAAAACATAAGATTCCAGCAATCAGATGGTATGGGTAGCAGTGATTGTGAAAAGAAAGAATTAACAGATATGTTAGAAAGAAATGCAACTGAAAGGGGTCAAAATCAAAATAAAGTAAGGCAATCAGGGGTAAGGGGCAAGCGGTATAAACCCATATTTAGACATACAAACCCATACATCTTATGCTTTGATTGTGGGAGAAGGGGACATATTAGGAGACAGTTCAGCAGAGTTACAGAATTAACGGACAATAGTAGAGAGGTGTATATGGAAAGAGAGAGAGATACAAACAGTACAGTTGGACCATTCGGTAGTGGGATCAAAATAGGACAACATTGCACAGGTGGGAAGCGGAAAGGATGGCATGCAAATAATGTTAGAATTATATAGATGGGATTTGGAAAGGTGAGGATGCGAAATATTAATTATTGCTCTAATCTATAATGATCATATATGTTGATATAGAATTGGGTTTTATTTTTTATATAAGTATAGGTTAAGGCTCCTACATTATAGAAGATTCGTAAAGGCTAGATAAGAAATTGAAAAAAAATATATAGGTAGTAGAGAGTAGATGTGAAGATTTTGTACAATGTATTTTATTTTGTTTTGATTTGTTTGATTGTAATTAGTATATTAAATTCCGTCCATCAGGAATGGAATCATTATGATGATATTAAGAAGTGAACTATTTTAGTGTGACATTTGGACACGAATTGTAGTAGATAAGGAATTGCTAAGTTGTGAGTGTACACAACAACGATTAGGGAACAGATATAGATTTGAATTGAATTATATGCGTGGAGTGGTGTTAACGAAATCTGCATGATTATATATAGATAGGTATAGAAATATGGATGTGTTACTTTCATTATAACAATTATTATTATGATTTTTACTGTCAAAATTGTTGAATATAAAAGTCAAATGTTGTTGTGGATGAATTTGTTGCGTATTACATGATGGTTCTCTATGTTACAGAGAATTTAGATTATTTTAAGCTTGGAATAGTCTGAGGATAAATGTGGTGATTTGTATTTTGGACGTTCGATGTACATCGAACTTGTTAAACAAGGGGGGTGTTACGTGCGCATCTTAGTGTAAATGTGAAATGGTGCGAATGCGTGCTGAAAGGAGGGAGATCGAAATGGAGACACGAAAGCTAATGGTGTTTATATTGTTATGAATATTAAACTATTTCTAAACTATGATGCTGACATTGAAGTTGATGTTTGTATTGTATTAACAAACGTAACAGATATAAACAATCTCCATCCATCTCCACTTCCTCTCTAAGACCTGTCTAGCACTGTTGTTGGTATCGTTTCTAAGGGTATAAACAATCTCCATCCATCTCCACTTCCACTCTAAGACCTGTCTAGCACTGTTGTTGGTATCTTTTCTAAGGGTATAAACAATCTCCATCCATCTCCACTTCCAGTCTAAGATCTATATTTGTTTCATTAAGTTCTTGTCTTCACATTTGGTTCATTTTCTATCTATCTATCTATCTATCTATCTATCTATCTATCTATCTATCT
>JADKLZ010000167.1:22780442-22803786 GCA_021533235.1 Biomphalaria straminea
TCTATCTATCTATCTATCTATCTATCTATCTATCTATCTATCTATCTATCTATCTATCTATCTATCTATCTATCTATCTAATCCTCAAAGTAAAAGGTCAAACACACAAAAGTTCAAACAATAAGTAAATGGGAAGATCCCATGGCGCAGCACGCGGTGTGAATGGAAATTGGTGCATCCCAATCCGCACTTTTTTCATTCACAAAATAGCATAGACATAAATAAATATAGACTGAAAAAAGGAAGTAACTTCATTTAACTTGAAAACACATGTATTATATCTATGGCCACCGTCAGTCGCGAAGCGACTATGGATCATCTCATGGAAATGAGATGAATGCCTGGGCATAAGCTGTGGTCGGAACGATGTCGCCCACACATCAGTTCCCCCCTCTCAACGCAGCGAGATGTATCCAAAGGAACGGCAGTGCAATACAGTTTGGGGTCAGCAGCATCGCAGGTTCTGCCAGAGTGTAGCACTGGGTGCTGCAAACTGCCTTAGGGTCGCCAGCTCCTGATTTTTCCTCAGGGTTGACTCCCGAAGCCTTTCCCTTGATTGGGTATAGCTGCAAGGCAGCAGAGGTTTGAATTCAGAGTTTTCCTTCTCCTAGGTGGGTAGCCAGCCATGGCTAACGAGCCCCTCCTGCCCGAAGCTTACTGGTTAAGGCGCCAGTTTCTCGCCTGTGCCCCTTCTCCTGTTAGTAAGAACAGTTCCGCCGGACTCAATATCTGAGCCACACGTGAAGGCCGGGAGTTGGACTGGTTGTCAGAGGCTATTTGAGACGCATGCCATTAGGAAGCATTTTATAGGTAGTGGAGTGCTTACATCCATTACCACTTCCGGCAATGACAACCTTGCGGAACCATGTATTATATATCTACTATTAAATTCGGATTTCCAAAAAATGAAAAATAAAAAAATTGCATGATCTTCAGTCTTAGAGATTACACACAATTTATAGACATAAAATAAAGTACACACAATTGCAACGCACAAATTTATGTTTCATAAAACTCTCTTATGAATTTGTGTAGTGAATGGAAGGGAGGTTAACAAAAGAGGAAGCCGGAAGAATTTATATTGTGTCGTAAGCATAGACATAAATAAATATAGACTGGGAAAAGGAAGTAACTTAATGTAACTTGAAAACATGTATATCTATTGTATTCGGATTTCCGAAATCTGACAAGTTGCACGATCTTCAGTCTTAGAGATTAAACCAAACTACACTGCCTCCTCATTTACGCAGCATGGTGTGAAAGGAAAATGGTGTATCCAAATCCGCACTATTTTCATTCACAAAATAATATAGATAGCATAAATAAATATAGACTGAAAAAGGAAGTAATGGATTCAGTCCTTAACTTTGAATTAGTGAAATTAGGGATTTTTTCAGCAGAATGTCCAAAAAAGCTAAAATTAAAAAACAGTTTCAGAACAAAAAATGAACATTATGATTAATTGACATTACAGTCACGCTAAGAGATAAAAAAACACACTAGTGAAAGTATTGTAATACTTATATAGGTTATGGCTGAAATAGATATGAATACTTAACTTTTATACTGCTCATGCTGTATAGTAAAGCGCACAAATTTGAGAATCACAAATTTTCCCTTCATAAAATCTCTTATTGGCCAGTCTATATTTATTTATGTCTATGACTGCCTCCTTATTTACAATATAGGTTATGGCTGAAATAGATATGAATACTTTACTTTTATACTGCTAATAAATGTTGTATAATAAAGCTCACAGAATTGCAAGTCACAAATTTTCGTTTCATAAAAATCTTTTATCGGCTAGTCTATATTTATTTATGTTTATGTATAAACCCTATTTTATTGCTTGAAGAATGTAACCTGGGTTTTATAATCAAATTGAGAAAATCATTTTTTTTTAAATTCCAGCACGGAACCAAGTGCCAACCTTGAGATATATGTTGGAGCCTCGGCTCTTGGTGATGCGAAAAAATTGCTAGTTAAAAAAGTGACACCTCACGAAAAATACAACTTTGACACAGATGGTAATTTATTTGGTAGCAACTACTTTATTTTAAAGTAAGCGATATGTGAGCAATATCTGAGCAATAACTCATTAATATATTTGATAAATTGTTTTGCAATGTTTGAGCAATAGCTTAGCAATAGCATAGCAATATCTGACCAATAGCTTAGCAATACTTAAGCACATTTTCAGAATGAATTTTTCAGATTCCTTGTCTGTTTTTGTTTGTTTTATATAATATCTATGTTTTTAAACTTGCGTTTGTTTCTATATTTTAAATGTTATGTTCCTTTTATGTTGTATATATTTGAAATTTATTGCTTCTATGCATTGCATAATTGAAAGATATGTATATTGTAGAAAACGATATTGCCGAACTGACACTGGTATCACCCATTACTTTAAATGATTGCACTAAACCGATACCTTTAGTAAATGCCAGCACAAAATTGACAACCACAGCTGAATGTGCTATCATGGGATGGGGAGCTACTACTGGTAAGTGGACTAAAAGTAAAACAATCAAAAATGTTAATATATTTTTTTTTAAACAAGGATTATCTAAGGAAAAGAACCTCAAATTCACTAATTGATAACTAATTGATTCACCTTTTAATTGATTCATGTTTTCGTGATTCTTTTTTGAGAATAATAAAAATACGAAATTTCGATTTGATCCTAAAATGGAAAGTGAAAGAAAAGTGGGATGGTATTCCAGCTAGATTAGTCAAAGAACCAAGAAATGAGATAGTACCGAAATACTTGTTCATTTTCTGGCATCCCTTAACCAGGGCAGAGTACTGATGGTACTGGAAAGAATCTTACGTCTCTCCTGTTTTTAAATCATCTGACCCAGGAAACTAGTATAGCAAAATGGTCTATAGAGCAGATGATGTAATGGTCAACTGTTTCTGTGGTCAACAAGGGTGTCATGTGGGCAGCACTATGACCAAAAACTTTTACTTTTAGAGCTGGGTGGACTCAGGGGCGTCCAAAGGTCCCGAAATTAAAAATCGCAGTCTTCACCACGATTCAAATTCGGGGTCTTCCCCTAATGGGAGTAGGGCAGACCAGTATCACTAGCCAGCGTCTCATGTAAAATACTAAAGACCTAAGTATTATCATATATCACGTAGACTAACATAATGCCCTTACTCCATTGTGAAACACAACTGATGTGATTAATTGATGATTATTCAAAAGGTTTAAATAATAGTGAACAAAAGTTGTTATCTTATTAGATTTTTCCAAAGCTTTTGACGAAGCTCACCATCATAGCTTGCTTGAAAAATTAAAATAGTTTTGCATTGATTGTTCATTACATCAAATGATTCAGGTTTTTGTGACAGGAAGAGAACAAACTAACAATAGATTATTCCAACTCAACACCAATAACAATAAACTGGATGTACCCTCAAGGAACAGTCTTTGGGTTTTTTGCTATTTTTAATTTACATAAATGACTCGTCCAATTGCATTAGCTTAGGAACAAAATCCAGATTAATTGCAGACGATTTCATAAAATATAGAGTAACGCAATAAACAAAATTTTAACAATGAAACAAGATGCGAACTTGAAGCACTTCGCTACGAAATCCAGTTGCTTTTCGACTCAACCACAACAATTAATTTTCTTGAAACGGTGCCGAGCGGTACGAATGATGTTAAACTCCCAACACTTTTTATCTGCCCAGTATGTAGTAATCCCACGGTTATGTGAAAACTAAACTTATGATCTCGAACCCATTTAATAATATTCAGGTTGAAAGTAACTTGAATAAACTTCTATTTCAACTATCCCACAACTACTTTATTCACTTAAATTTCTTCAGACTACCTAGTCATTTAATTAGAAACTTTTCAGGGCCATGGCATGACTAACACATGCACTCTATGCAACCCATCTTCCTACAGCTTCTTAATTCAGTAAGAAGAACAGTAATTGTACAAAGCTTATATATCAACTCTGTCTGTCTGGTAAAAAGTGTGTACACATTATTCTTCCCACACCCATTCTCGGAGCAAGCTAAAACTTTGTACAATTATGTACAAACATAAACAGGACATAAATCAATTTTAAATAGTACAAATTCGACAATTTATTACTGGTAATTAATTATATGTTTACAATCAGCAAGGTAAACTAATACTTCCATTATGGATACATTTGTTTGGTTAAGCCCCCTGAAATAATTCACGCACTATCCGATAAAGTTGATGCTTTAAGCAATCATTTATAGTATCTACCAAATATGAATCAATAAACAAAAAAAAAATCAATTAGTCAATCAATTGTTTGAAATTTTAAGTGATATAGAATAAAGGAAATATCTTTTACATTAGGTTTTCTTCTTATCAGATTCCGATAAAGATGAAGGTACTACCAGTCTCAAGTATGCAATGGTGTCAATTCTTAACGACAGAGAATGCCAAAACTTTAAGTACCCCCTACCATCATCTATTTTCTGTGCTAGAGGATTGCATGGTTCAGACAGTTGCTATGTAATTATTCAAAGTTATTTATATATATATTTATGTATATATTTATTCATTTATTTTTTTATATACAGTGCTCTTTTGTGACGGTACGCACCCTTACGGCGTACCGGCCTCTTTTCAATCTATACTATAAAGCAGAAAATGAGGTGTATATATGTATGTATGTCACGAATAGAAATGAAAAACAGTTCGAGTACTCTTGATAGAACTTGGCTTAAACGTTCCTTGGGTACTAACTAGAACAGTAACGTATGTATAGTAGCCCTAAAACAAACTTAAGACAATAAAAAAAAAGTTGCCGAACTCTATGACATTATTACTATATAAAATATAGTCCATTGATTTCATTATTTAATAAAATTAACCAAATTTTTGTTTCAAAAGACTTTTACATCAATTATTTTCTTATATCTGCGAATTTAGACCTCTTGACGTACTTTATATTACATCCATCGCAAGCTTCTTTCGTTAGACAAGACCCGAAGCTTACGCATGCGCAGAACTTAAAACGAATATTGTGTATTAAAAACAAGCAAAATAATAATGATATAAGTATAGCGACTGAGTGAATAGAAGACTATTGTACTACTGCATCTCCTATGTCTACTTGGTTCAAATAAGTAATATGTCTTTTGTATCTTGGGGCCGAGAATGCTGATGCAATGTATTTAGTTAGTATGTTAGCTTTAGTTTCATTATCATTATGTGTTAAGTTATCTTCTCCTTTTAATGGTGCTACTCCTGTTGTTTCCATTTTCTTGGATTTAATGTATAACCATATGTTTTTGTTTTTATCTTTAGATGTTAAGCTACCTTGTTTATGCATTAACTCTGCAGCTGTCTGCTTACTTTTTGGGTTAGGTGTTTAATTTTAATATATGCCTACTTTTTATAAACTCTCTCTGCCCTAGTTTCTTTTAATTTCTATGTAGGTTTTTCTTCTGTATAAACCTTTTTTATTCTACTATTTCTTTTAAATAGTTTTTTTTTGGTATATGTCTTTATTGATTTCAAGAAAGATTTCGATCGAGTATGGCACGGGCACTCTGGAAAAATACAACATTAATACAAACATAACCAAAGTTATCCAGAACCTATACAAGGATGCCACCAGTGCGGTGTACTTCAACAACAATATTGGGGAATGGTTCAAAACCACAGTTGGAGTAAGACAAGGCTGCCTCCTTTCACCAACACTCTTTAATATCTTCCTTGAAAGAATAATGGAAGATGCTCTCGAAGGATTTGAAAGTACTGTAAGCATTGGAGGAAGAAAAGTTACAAACTTGCGCTTCGCAGATGACATTGATGGCCTAGCAGGGACAGAAGACGAACTAGCCGACCTAGTAATGCGCATTCACAAGACGTCAGCAGCTTATGGCATGCAAATAAATGCAGAAAAAAACCCAAATTATGACCAATAGCCAACAGGGCTTTACAAGGGCCATCAGTATTGGAGGCGAAAAGCTAACTAGCGTTAGTAGCTTTAAATGCCTTGGAGCTATTGTCTCGGATGAGGGAACAAAGCCCGAACTACTGGTCCGAATAGCACAGTCCACAGCGGCCCTTTCTAAACTCAAGTTGATATGGAAAGACAAAGGCTTAGCCCTCAGCACCAAAATCAGACTAATGCTTTCCCTGGTCATGGCCACATTTCTATATGCTTGTGAGTCTTGGACGCTGACTGCAGAGCTAGAGAGGAGGATCCTAGCAATGGAAATGAGGTGCTACAGAAGGATCCTAGACATCACATTTAAAGACCGAATCACAAATCATGAGATTAGAGACAGGGTTACTGCAGCGATTGGACCCCATGATGACCTGCTAACTACTGTGGAGAAACGAAAGCTTAAAATGTATGGCCATGTAACAAGATCGTCGGGACTCGCAAAGACCTTCCTCCAGGAAACAGTACCAGGAAAAAGAAGAAGAGACAGACAGAGAAAGCGGTGGGAAGACAACATCAAAGAATGGACAGGCCTTCCATTGAAAGAGGTTTTAAACAGGGCAAAGGATAGAGAGGAATGGACAAAGATGGTCTACGAGTCTTGCTTGGTGCCCCAACGGTCCACCAGACTAAGGGATAGGTAACAGGTAACAGGTAATAGAATCGTTTAACTTGTAATTTTATGAACAATTTTTAATTGACCTATCGGTTGTTGGTTTTAAAGTAAGGATTTAGAAAATTCATTGAAAGTTGCTAGTTTGTTTCCATCTCCTATCTATAACAAAACTTGCCCCGGTATCTTAGCTCATGTAGTCACTTTTCGATTTTCAGCTTAAACTAATTTTAAAGTTTAAAATATGTTAGTAAAATGTTTGACATTTTATGGATGTTCCTTCAGAGTTGACAATAATCTACTTACTAGTCTGCACATTTGCAGGACGACGGACGATGGCCATCAAAGCGACCGAACGTCAAACAAACAGCCATCCGAGTACCGTAGATTTTATAGTAGACTTTGACCGTAGACCTATCCCCGTAGACTTTTAACCATAGACTTTTGACCATAGACTTTTGATCTTAGAATTTCACCATTGACTGTCACAGTAGACCGTAGACTTTAACTAAACACTTTGACCCTATATTTTGATCGTACTTTTCCAATGTAGACTTTGAGGTAACGCTTCACTACATTTTGTTAGCAGGCTAAACAGGAGACTGTAACGTATACTAAATGGTAGACTATAGTACGAAGAAAACTTAAGTATTAGAAACTATCACAGCTCTTCTTATTTATATTTCTTACTAGACAGATATTACCCGCTGCCCGCGGGTCTTAACTTGCGTATTGCTGATGTAGTCAGTGATATAGTGCATTAGAAACAATTAAAGAAAATAATAATGTTATAAGTAAAGCGAATGTGTGAATTCACGTTAAGAAAATTATTAATGGAGCTAAAAATAGGTAATTGACCTTAATTTACGCGATATTAGGATAATAGTTGCAATCATTTAAAAATGCTTTAGAAAACAAATTTAAATGTTAATTTGATTAAAATATGAAATGAATGGACTATAATTAGTATGTTCATGTGTTAAAGCTTAAAACTATCTTTGCGAAGAGAATTCATATCATCTTAGAGTTGAAATACAGTTTTAGACCTAGACCTAGATCTAGGCCTAGGAATAGTGAATAGAGAGATGTGTTGTAACCTTTCGCTAATGTCTAATGAAAGTATGTTCAACAGGATATTTATATTCGCTGATACAAAGAATGAATTTATGTAAAAATCCTTTTGAAACACAAATTCGAAGCTTAATTTTGTTAAATAATAAATACATTAGACTATATCTTACATTTTCATGCGTCAAAGTAAAAATCTATAAATGCAAAGTGTATTTCTTAAAATTAGATCTAGATCTAAATCCTTTCGATTTTTTCTCATGTCAACACATTGTAAACAAAGCCTAGATCCATAAAATAATAGAGCTGTAATAGAGTTGGTCAACTTTATTTTTTTTTAGGGTCTTAAGTTTGTTTTAGGGCTACAATACATACACTACGGTCTAAGTTGGCACCCAAGGAACGTTTCTGGCAAGTTTAATCAAGATTGGTCAAGCGGTTTTGATTTCTATTCGATAGGCCTACATACTTACATACAAACATACATACATACATACATACATACATACGCTAAACATTCAACTTATAGTATAGATTTTAACTTGATAGCAACTACCTTAAGTCTCGATATGTCTAGGTGTCCCTGGTTCATCTACAAATTACGAAACACTGCACAATTCGATAAAGACGAACACATAAACTTTGTTGATGTTCAAAGCATTTATCACCACTGGCCTCTCTATGACAACCAACACACTTCCGGTCATTCGCGCATATGTAAAAATAGATTATACATTCATACATAAATTCATCCGTGACAGAAATTTATAAGACAAGCGGTGAATAATGTCTGCTCCATGTAACTATGCCTACTTACTAAATGAATCAAAACGTTTCAAAGCACAATAAAAAGAAAAATGAAAAATGAAAATGTTTGTTTTAAAAAAATATACAAGAAAAACATTCTAAAATACTTTTATAAAAAAACTTATTTTATCTTATCTTATAGATTACAGACGTTCCTTTAAAAAAAAAAGAAGATAATTACGTCCTACGTATTTTGTGTCTCAATTAATTGTAAATCTATCAATTAGTTTGGATCAGTCATGTCATTCAATCTGTTATAGATGTAGACTAACAATCTTAATTTTTAAACTTAAAATACCAATCGTTGTCTAAGTCACTGATTCATAAATCAGGAAATCTCTTTAACTGTCGTACGTATCCGAGTGATATTTCGTACACAAGATCCTTTTACCTTCTAGACGCTAGCTAACAACCCTTTTAGACAGACTCACAAATTGAGGACCGCTAATGGCAAATACCCGTAAGCTTTCTGTCAAACCTTTGTATTTTTTTTTTTCGTTATTTCCCCAGAAAGACGCTGTCTAGTTATAAAGCTGCAAAGCAGTTTAAACAAGCGAAATAAAAATAAATAGTACTTAAAAGAAATCTCTATAATCAAATAAGAACAGAAAACTAAAATGCTATTTAACCTTGTTTAACCCAATAATAGAATATGCATCCTCTGTTTTGGATCCCTCAAAAAAACATTAAGAACCTGGAACCACTGGCGGATCGGGGGGGGGGGGGAGGGGGGGCGCCCCCCCCCCCCCCCCCAAAGGGAGGGGTCTGTCGAATTTTGGTATAGAATTCACACAATTGTATACGAATTTATTACTAATGTTAATAATATATACTAATTATTTTATATTTCTACATATTTTCAGATGATTTCGGCCCCCCTCTAGTATGTTGGTCGATATGGTGGGGTCGGGAGGGGGCTATGGCATCAATTTCGCCCCCTTCATAAGCTTTCGGGTGGGGGGGCGGTCAAATTTCGGGTGGGGGGCGGACAATTTTAGTTTAGAATTCACACAATCGGTATACGAACTTATAACTTGTGTTAATAATAGGCCTATATATTAATTAATTATATTTCGCCCCCCCCCCTCTAGTATGTTGGCCGATATGGTGGGGTCGGGAGGGAGCGACGGCATCAATTCCGCCCCCCATAAGCTTTCGAGTGGAGGGGGCGGTCCAATTTCGGGGGGGGGGGGCGGACGAATTTTAGTTTAGAATTCACACATTTGGTATACGAACTTATTACTTGTGTTAATAATATATACTAATTATTTATATTTCTACATATTCTTAGATTATTTCGCCCTCCCCCCTCTAGTATGTTGGCCGATATAATGAGGTGGGCAGAGGGCGATGGATATTTTTATGGATGGATATTAGGCTATTAGAATATTTTTCAACATTATTCAAAAGGTCCTTTTTTAATAGGATGAATGGTGAGCTTTAGGTCAGGAGAATGCTTTTCTTCGGTGGAGAATGCAAGAAAACGTTTTTTGGCGTCGAGGCTTCGCCCCGAACCCCATTGATAAAATAGGAGTTGTAGATTTAATGATAATGCATTTCTGTAGTGAAATATGCAAGAAAACGCGTTTTTCGTCGGGGCTTCGACACGAACCGCACTGATGAATAATGAGCTATAGATGTCAGGAGAATGCGTTTTTACAGTTAAAAATGCAAGAAAACGTTTCTAGCGTCTTGGATTTGCCCCGAATCCTACTGGCGAAACTTACAGCCCTCCCTCTCAGACCCCCAGCTTGCCTCATGACTTTTTGTTTTCCACGAAAGGTTAAAAAGCACTGCTTTTTTATTCTCTTAAGTTAAAACGTGCGTACAGCATATATATATATATATATGCTGTACGCACGTTTATGCATAGGGTTAGGGTTTACTGGGCGTTAGGGTTAGGGTTTGGAAAAAAATCGCCCCCCCACTCCAAAGTTCTGGATCCGCTAATGCCTGCTGGAACAGACACAAAAGAGCAGTGACATTAATAAAAAACGAATATTCACTTTTTACTAGAGTAACACCTTTAGTAAAAATCTCTCAATTTAGAAAGCATTCAAGATAGAAGACTCAAAAGTAAAGTAGCAATTATACACAAAACACTGAACCATAATCTTCAAATACAAAACCATAATTTAATAAAATACTCAAAAAGACACAAAGATAAAGGCATGAGCCTCATCCCATATGCTAGGACAAATCTGTACAAATGCTCTTTCTTCCCTAGTGCCATTAGAGCATGGAATGATTTGTCTGAGCTAGCCTAATTCAAATTATACCAACACATCATTAACTACAATCCTTCCCTTGTTTGATACGAAACTAAAATAATCAATTGCCAATAGTTAATTAACTAATATCTAATTTTTTAAAATTGATTTTTAGTTTTGTCAGGTGCAAGAAATAATTCTGCAAAATTTCAACTCGATCCTATATTTGGTGTGGGAGAAATAACGCGTCCAAACTATTTACCAGACAGACAGACAGACAGACAGAGTGAGTTGATATATGCTTTTTGTCTAAAATGTCCACAAGCAATTCTACATCCTTAATCGAGACACAATAACAATATGTTTAAAAGAAGCACGACCTATATAAGTAATGATAATGTCTTCATCACCTTTGGGTTGTTACAAGACGCAGGACTACCTTACATAATATTGTTGCCACTTCAATGTAGCACAAAAGTACAGTAGTAAGTTTCCCTTTCAGACCTTGTGGTCTATAGGGCAGATGATGTAAAGGTCATCTGATTCTGTGGCCTACGGTTAACAAGGGTGTCACGTGGCCAGCACAACGACCAACCGCCTTTACTTTTCCCCAACTAATGTCAGGAACCCATTAGAGCTGGGTGGATTCAAGGGCGCCCGAAAATCCCGAAATGCAAATCCCAGTCTTCACCAGGATTCGAACCCGGGACCTCCAGTACGGAAGCCAAGCGCTCTACCGCTCAGCCACCTCGCCCTCACTAAAGTGCAGTAAGTCATTTTAAATGTTGCTGCGGTTGTGTTTTCTTTTTCTGTCTCAAAGTATATCCCTCTAACTTTGTTAATATGCTTTAATCTTCTTTGTCAGATACATACCTAACATTTCTTTGAACAGGGTGACTCTGGTGGACCGCTGGCCTGTAAAGAGACTGGTGGAAAGTACTTTGTCTATGGCATTGTGTCGAGCGGCTACGATTGTGGCGAGACACCTGGCTTCTATATGAAAGTGTCCAGTTTTCTTCCATGGATCCAGAGCAAAAGCGCCAATTAAAAACAATGAAAAAAAATGTTTACATCATCGCCTTTGTGCCTTTAGTTTAACGAAATATCTTATTTTAATTTAATAGGTGAATTATGTAAACAACTTTATAGTAACCTGAGATTCTTAAGAACATTTTTTTACATTAAAAAATGTTTAAAGAAGGCACTCTAAAAAAATTGTCTATTAAAGTAAGATCAAACTATTAAACTCAATTTGTGTTCCTGTGTTGCATGTTTTATAAATAGAAGTGTTGTTAAATGTTCTACTTTCAATCTTAATTCAGGTATTAGTCTAAGATCGTGAGACCTTTAATCAAATCCAGTAGGAAATCGGCGCCGAAAGTTCCATTATCTCGATTGGCCATCAGAAAGGAATTCTTCCCTCTTCACTA
This sequence comes from Biomphalaria straminea, assembly GCA_021533235.1. Lineage (NCBI taxonomy): Eukaryota > Metazoa > Mollusca > Gastropoda > Planorbidae > Biomphalaria > Biomphalaria straminea. The sequence goes on from JADKLZ010000167.1 coordinate 22,792,525, forward strand.
TCTGTTTGAGGGTTTAACCCTACAATCAACTACAAAGCTTTCCGGAGAGGACGTGGCAGTCAAATAGCGCACAGTGAACGGAAGAAGGACCCGCTAGGTATTAGCGGCCGAAGACTGAGATGTCTGAGGGAGAAGTACCTCAAATTTCTATTCTGTAACCGCCACAAGAATCATGAAAGAAGCGCCGAATCCTGAGGCCATGCTCTGGCGGCCCCTTTTCGTGAAACGGTGTGGCGGATTTTCGGGAATGGGTTATTGTAATATTTGTTTATCACCACACCGGTCAGAAAAAAAACAAGCTCACCGGAGGTAGCCAGGAAGAGAGTCTCGTTCATAGACTAACTAGTGTCAATGCTAGACATTTACATTGGAGGCACTGGAGGATCAAGGGGAAGCAGTAGGGGCGATTGCCTTTTGCCCCTCGTCCACCTCCCCTGGACGAATTTTAGTAGAGAAATAACACAATTTATGTTCGAATTCTATACTTATGTTAATAATGTATACTAATGTATTTTTTTATTTTAACCTTTTTTTAGATTGTATCGCCCCCTCCCTCTAGTATGTTGACCAATTTGTGGTGTGGGATTGGACGATTGCTTCAACTCCGCCCTACCCTCCACACATAACTTTTAAGTGGGGGGAGGCGATCCATTTTTTTTTAAAGAAATCATAGTTTGTTGCCATAATTAGTTACATATCCATATGATAAAAGCTACTTATTGATATTTGAACAAAGCATAATATAATGTCGTTCGACTAACGGTCCGACCCCACTGCCCACCCTTAACTTTCGAAATTACAAACAGGCCTATTGATCAAAATTAGTAACTTATTTTGAGTTTTTTTTTAAATATGTTTTTTATACGACATTGTTTTTTTTGCAGCGGCAATCCTCAAAGCTTTAATCTAAATCTGTGGAATATCTTTTTCTTTTCAAGGAACATATTTGTTATATTTGCAATTTACCTTTAGGCCTAGAGAAAACTACATAATAATTTTGAAAAGTAAAAACATTATTCAAAGTGTAATACAAAATTGAGATCGAATATCTAAAGAGCGTGTAACTAATTTCTGTTAGCGTCTTATGTAAGCCAAAAAGCCTATAACATGAAGATATGCAGATAATATTAATAAATAAGCCTAATAAAGCTATAGTAACGCTACGCTCATAGAATTTGGTGAGTGTATTTTGCTTTAGAATAATATTGAAAAGACGCGTAGGACGTAATCATCTTCTTTTTTGAAGTAACGTCTGTATTATATAAAATAAAAAGAGAGGTTTTCAACCTCAAAACTCTCTGTAGGGGGATTTTAAACTTAAAACAATCTGTAGGGGTTTTAAACTAAAAAAGGCATTTAGAGGAAATGGTTTAAACTCAAACTTCACTTGGCTTGGCTACTCTCATAGATTTTTGAGTTTGGAATTTGCTTTTTTTTATATTGAAAAGGTCTTTTTAAAAGCTTCGAACCCCGCTGAAAAAGCCTCTTTGGCTACGCTCATAGCAATTTGAGTGCGTATTTTTTTTTTGAAGAGGTACTTTTTAGCTTCAACCCCCGCTGAATGGAGTGGGCGGTTATAACTCAAAACCTCTTTGGTTACGCTCATAAAATTTTGAGTGTTTAATTTTCTTTTTTTTTATATAGAAGAGAGGGTTTATCGTAATTATCAGAGGGGGTTTTAAAACAAAAATCTTTCTTAGCTGTGCTGTTGGAATTTTGGAATTGTCTTTTGCATTTTTTGTTTGTTTTATAGAAGAGGGGGGATTTAACTGCAAATCTCCTGGTAGGGATTTTAAACTCCAAATTCCTTAGGCTGCGCTGGGGAAAGTGATGTTTTATAGCATGCTCAGAGCGTTATGGCCCAATCTCATTTGTGGACCACAGGTAGGGGGGAGAGGAGGGGATCTGGGAGAAGGTTTTCCGTGCTGCTAGAGTCGTGTGTGGAACCTCGACCCCCCCCCTTTCATAGGTAGATCGGGAAAAGCTCAAGCGCACTAAGCCTCTTGACTACGCATCCCAAGCAAAAATCAGAATAGAGGGCATTTATAAAGTCATTTTATCAGCTTTGCAACAGTTTGACTCTTCTTAATTTATAATTTAAACAAAAATGTTTGACTTCAAAGAAATGTAGAGATTTATAAATTTTATTTTTATTAATGCTTGGTTATCTTTAACTAAAAAAGTAAAATGTAACTATTTCTCATTCTAATATTAAGAATGTAATCTAAAATCTGTTCTCTAAAGTCTAACGCAAAGAATGTTACTTTAGTTTCTATACTGGGTGACACTCATAATGTTGCTTACTTCTGCTAGAAAAAATAAACATGCATAGATAGTACATACCTGAGCCACAGACACAAAGACCAACTCCTAATAGAAATATAATCAAAGCTAGAAACATTTCTATGTTTTTTTATGATTTTGTGGGAAAAAAAGTATTTAAACTAGTATTCTTTTCAATAAAGGATTATTTCACCAAACACTGAACATCAGCACACAGATTACAACAATTCTTGACTACTAGGGACCATCATGGGTAATGATAAGCGAGTGTCTTTTTCTTATTCTGTTTTCTTCCGTTTAAATTTGTACATGAACAGTCCAAATCCCAGACGTAAATGAACCCTAACCTTGGCATTTGATGTTAAATGTAAGAATTAACGTCACAATATTTTTTTTGTCTCTGATTTTAGGTTTTAATTTTGCAAACATGTTTGATAATGAATTTATTCAGGAATCAAAACAACCGCTCAGCCGAAATTAAGATGATGTAAGTCATGTCACGTAAGACATGTCGCGAAACCTTTATTTCACATCGATTTCTTTAATGAATGTAAATTAATTTAACATTTTAATGATGGAAACATAAACGATAAAGATTTTTTCAAAATGAGATTTTTGTTAAAGATTGTCAACTCTATTGAATTCTTTATGGAAATTTCCCTATTTAGCATTTCTGTGCAGTTTAAAATTATAAATAACATTATTACAAAGAAAGTTGAAGTCCACAAATGGCTATCTGCTTGATATGGTATTTTATTACAATTTCGCTTACGGAGAAATCGTAGTTTGAGAATAAAATTAGTTGGATATCTATATAAGCAAAATATTGATATTTGAACTGATTTGTATATTATATTGCACACACATCACCGAATCGGCAAAGATACCAGAAGGGTAGTGACATAATATATAAATGATATAGTAATTCAACTAATTTTGATTCGACCGCCCCCCACCACTCAGAGGGTTTAGGTGGGAAGAACAGTAAATGTATTCGCTCCCACTAACTGGGGAAAGACATAATATAAAGAACGGTTAAATATATATATATATATATATATATATATATTTATTTATATATATATATCCCGGGCATGCTATCCTGCCTCATGGTGGCGCCCGGGTGGAAACGATCGTAGGAGGAAACAATTAGGCTAAAGGGTAGCAAAACAAGACTCCTGTGGGAGTGCCTAAGGGGTGCGAGAGCATCCTCATTGCACTGTGCGGAGTTGTAAAAAAGCTCCCACAACATTGTCACAATCCAGGCGCAGTTCCTCAAGGGGTCGTTACATAAATGACGTGTCCTGCACGGTTAGCCTGGTATAGAAAAGGAAAACGGTAGGGGTCTAGGTGTACGCGGCCTCTTGCCTCTAGTCTGACCCACCCACCAGACAGAACAGTGTACACTGTTCTCATTCAGACTGGCGAGAGGGAGCTCTTGTTCACTTTTGCTGGCCTATGTTGTAGTGCCTAAGACCTGCCCTGCAACATAGCGGCGTATGCTGTACTGCCGCTCGACTAGTAAGTAAATATTGTTACAACTCTACAGTGGTGGACTGAATGTGTTTACGTGTGAGACCCACTGACACGCACATACGAAGGCGGGTCACAGGTCAACGGTGACCTGTGCTGGCGCAAGTGACCCGACAGCTCGAACTAGAACAGTGTGTGTGCTTTGTGACAGTTAGATGGAGTCCAGGACAGTCCAGCGGAGAGAAAGACAGTGATAACTAGAACTGTGTGTGTGTCGGACAGTCAGATGTAGTCCAGTCCAGATAGAGACAGTTAGGACTGGTGTTAAGAAGAAGGTTTCGAAAATGTAGCATGTACGCGCTGTATTAGATGTTCTGTTGTGTTAGTTAGGCTGTTCTATTCCTGTTAAGCATGTGAAGTTAGTGTAGACAAATTGTGTGTATTAGCTGTGGTTGATGTGTTTATTATTAAATCGCCACTGTTGTTAATGAAGCTCTTGTTAAGTTCTTGTATTAGATGTGCTGTATTTATGTTAAGCAGTGTTTGCAGAAGGCCTGATTAGAGAAGTTCGTAACAATATTATTAACTTATTAACTAATAAATTCGTGTACAAATTTTATTGTGTGATTTCTTTACTGAAATTCGTCCGAATGGGTGGGGGCGCGATAGCACCTATCGCCCCCACTCCATCCGCCATTGTTAAACAATTATTAATCGTATCAAACAAAACATTGTATGTAATAGATATCGAAAAGGGGAAATAATTTCAAAATTTAATTGAGAGATATAGTTGTTAATATGGAGTTCTTTCCCTTAGATAACATATATTAAACATAAATGCAAAGCAGCACCAGGGACCAAATTTTTAAGAGGGAAAGTAGTGAAATAAAATGCTACGAAAATAAGGGACTGCGCCGACAGAGGCCCGAACCAGTGACTCTGGAAACGACACCAACGACACCGTTGCATTAGAACTTTGTAAGGTCTAAAATATCATGATGTCATGATAACGTTTTCCATTTTCCATTCTAGTTTCTGAGATCTAAACGGGACGGACGGACGTCCAGACGGACAGATAGACCACGCAAAACTAATAGCGTCTTTTATCATTTCGTGGGATGCTAAAAATGATTTTTCCAAATGAAGGTTAAGATTAAGCCCAACACTTGAATACGGAAACGTTTAAGTTAAGAACTACTGACCTGTAACCTTTGTCCCAAATATAGAAATGGGGAGGGAAGAATCGTGAGAAATGACTAATGTGTTTTGTTCGTCACTATATAGTCTGTCACCTGTTGGTATTTCAGACTGTTCAAAGAGGTGAAAAGAAAATGGATCTTTTTAGCGTTTGATGTTATATAATTTAGATGATAGTCAACAGTTGGCGTAGCATAGGCCGCCATTTTGCAGGACCGGCATGAGGCCACTGCAGCCTATACGACCGCAGTGGGCCCCGCACTTTAATAGGACCCGAACTTTCATAGGACCCGCGCTAATTCAAAGTGTATAAATTATTAAATTAAACCATTTTATAACTTAAAACAGATTTCCTGCGCCCTCCTGTCAATTTACCAGGAGCTCTTTGAAATCTCAAAACCAATACTTTATTTTTTTAATTTTTTCTTTCTTTGTATGTTAAAAAATATAATAATGCTAAATTGCAGCTTGATCCTAGATTGATTGCCAGAGAAATAACATCACAACATTGTTACCGGACAGATGGAAGGAGTGAGTTGATTTATTTTTTTGCAAATATTATAAACGAAATCGATTCCAACATGCTGAAACTTGAACTGAATAACTTTAAAATAAATTACCATTGTTAAATCTAACATTCCTAAGAGAAAAAAAATCACTCTATAACACGAATAAAGAGGTCATTGTCTTTAAAAAAGTACTTTATCAATTTTAAAAGCTCTATTCAACTCGTAACTTTGTAGAAACTTTTGGCAGTGGAAACAAACTTCTGGTGGGAAAAGCCAACTGTGTGAACACGTATGTCGAAAACGGCTCTTATGAAATTCCTAGAAATTTAACAGTTGATGTATATCGATTGGAAAAAATTACTCAGTATTTGGACACTGGGAAAACTCTAGTTTTACCTTTGAAATTGTTCAAAGAATGAAAAAAAAAATTTGGCTAGAGAACTAGAAAATATTTATCTTGAACGGACTATACGTCTCCTGGTATTTCCGCATGTAGGCATTATTCAAACAAAAGTTTAATAAATTAAGGTTCAGTAACATTTTTTTGCATCGTCTTCTAACATTAGATCTAGAGACCTATATTTGGAGTTTTATAAAACTACTACATCAATACAAACTCATTCGCTAAGCAGGATTCTTTCTCAGGGATGGGAGGATGCAATTCACCTGGTAAAAAATGTTCTGTTTTTTAATTTAACATTCATTAGTGATTAAGTTGTATAAAGTAGGTATGGTCTTTATAAAAAACAACCTATTTTTAATTATTAAAAATGTAATTAAATGTATACTATTTTACTGTACAATTTTGAATTATATTATTTAAGGCAATGTAATATGATTATATTGTTACCGCATGTCAATTGAAATATGTATTGTTATGGCTCGTATATTAACCATGGGAAAAAAAAAACAACAATAAGAAATGTCTACTACAACTCAAAGCACATATTAGTTTACATTCACAATTGTGGGAAGCGTGGTCGAGAGGCTAAGTGCGGCTTGAGCTTGGCTTGCTTGACTACCTAGAAGGGGGCTCGAGGTTCGACACCCGACTCGGGCAGAGTTGTGTTTACTGAGCGCCCAAAGGCAGCACGGGAAACCAACTCCTAGATACCCCCTCCCCCCCCACTGGTCCACAAATGAGATTGGACCAAAGCGCTCTGAGCATGCTATAAGCATGAAAGTAGCGCTATATAAAAGCTATAATAATAATAACGCACTAATTCTCAAAAAGTGTCAATCCTCCGTATTCCTGATTTTAGTTACTTTGGTGAGTGTGAAATATTAAACAATTAAATCCTACAGACAGGGCCGGTCTTAGGCCACTGCAACCTATGCGGTCCCGCGCTTTCATAGGCCCCGCGCTAATTTTATGTGTAATTATTAATTGCAAAATATATACGAAAAATTCCCGGAAATGTTTTGCACTTATTAAAATCTAAAAACTCATAAAAATCTCATGAAAAATAGACAGAATTGTCATTTGTGGGTGTCATTCGTTGCGGAAAACACCAATCCTACGCGCGATAAACTAAAAAAAGGCATTGTCAGCTTTCATGTTAAAATGTAATAGACCTAACCGGGCAACTTTTCACTTTAACAGGACGTTCCCATATCTTATTTTCTTTTATAGTCACTAGCATATAAATATTCCAAAGGTTAGAAGATTCATACAGTAAAGCTAACTTGATCGCAATTTTGTACTTAGGAAAGAATGAAAAAAAAATAGGAAAGCGAATTTATTTTCTTATACAAAATCTTAATTTTCACTTATTATCCTTATTCCCAAACAGCATAGGGCCCCGTAAGCGCTAGGACCGGCCCTGCCTACAGAATATGAACAATAAAAACACCGTGCGTAACAAGTATGCAGAATTTATTAACCAGCTAAAAGTTGATGATTGGTAAAATGAAGTTCGATCACATTTGCATATTACGATTTTGAAAACAATATGTTTAAATGTTAATCTTGCTTTGGATCCATGGTATGAAACTCGACACTTTGGTGTACAGCCCAGCAGCTACGCCACACTTATAGCCGCCAGACACGATTCCGTGGACGTAGTATCTACCGTCACTTTCTCTGCAAGCCAGTGGTCCACCAGAGTCACCCTAGGAACAACAAGAGAAACATTTTGTAAAATACTTTTAAACAAGATTACAAAGAGAGTTTGTGTGATACACAAACTCAGAGGCGGCCCCGTCGGAGTCGGATCCCTGTCAGATCCGCTTTGATCTCTCAACGGACGGACAGACAGACAGACAGACGGACAGACAGGCCACACAAAACTAATATACATCTTCCGTGCTTTGATCTCTCAACGTTAGCCTTGTAAAGCCGATGTTCAAGGCAATTGCCACACTTGTTTTATGAGTTGATTACTTTACGAGTAAATACTGGTATGTTACTCGTATGTTGGAACAAAAAAAAATGTGAAAACATGTGCAGTATATTAGATTATTAATTGTCTTAAAGTAGGTTTCATTTATATTGCATACTAATTAGGTTTTTTCTCTTTAAATACTGTTTGCATAAAATATTTTTAAAAATTAGATTTTGAGCTTTTAGAAAAAAAAAAAGTAGCCGTTGCATCAGAACTTTGAATGCTCTATATTATCGTGATGTCAGATTTTCATTTTCTCTTCTACTTTCTGAGCACTAAACGGGACGGACGGACAGACGGACAGACAGACAGACAGACAGACAGACAGACAGACGGACAGACAGGCCACACAAAACTAATAGCGTCTTTTCCCCTTTCGGGGGCCGCTAAAAAAGGGTATATTAAGTTTAGTTATATTAATTTAGATCAGTCATGTATTTAAATTTGTAATAGACTAAAAATGATAAATCTGTTCGAGTTGACATATTTTTACCATTTGTTTTTGTTTAGCGCATTTTCATGCATTCGGCGTTCCCAGTGCGCCATGATCCTATCACTTAACCAGAAGAGCGTACCTGGGAAATGTTTCAGTTCACTTGAATTCGAGCTCAGGGCTCCTGCTTTAGTCTGGTATAGGTTGAATTACTAATTCAACCTATACCAGAACATCTATCAAGTACAATTTCTTTTTTTTTTTCGATACCATACAAAATCAATTACCAATAGTTAATTATCTATTTTTTTTAAAATTGATTCTTGTTTCGTCATGTACAAGAAATAATTGTTCAATACTTCAACTTGAACCAATATTGGGTGATCATTTTTGTACATACAACTGCTAACTCAAAAAAAATTTTCTCAACTTTTTGCTTCACATATGAAACATTAAAAGCCCATATTATGTAATTACCTGACAAGAATCTCTTCCAGGTGACCCGGCACAGAAAGTGGTTGACCTCACATTGCTTCCATACATCGATTTGCATATATGGTCAGGAACAATGGGTACCCAGACCCACTGTAGATTAGAAGATCTAGACATTACATTACCTACCGCAACTGTAAGAAAGACGAATAGGATAGAATTGTATATATAGAATTTTTAAATAATCATGTACCACATTTGTTATTATTTACTGATTTCTTAAGAAAACAGAAAAGGTATAATCAGAGAAAAGGAAATAAATGAATATAAATTGTGTAAAACAAAACTTTATTGAAGCAGTCAAACATGCACGGAGTACGAGGGACTATCAATGTGATAAGTTATTATGTTATTATATTATGTGTATGTGTTATCATACAACATTCCGAAATCCGCCACTACATGTAACAACTTTGGGAAAATAAAATGTGGTCTACGTATCTTAGGTGCCTCACGGAAACGCTCTAAAGACCAGCTTTGGCGCCAACCTGCCTTAGTTTAAGTACTGTCCAATCCGGATGATCGGACAAGTCTGTTATTAGGACCGAAACGCTCACTTCCGATTATTCTTCTTCGACTGTAATACTTCCTTCTCATAGACATAATATTATATCTAGACCGGAAACAAATTCTTATCCGCGATTGATCGATTCACAGACCTATATATATACAAAGAAAAAATTACCGCAAGATAGAACGTTTCTTTATCGCATGTACAAGTTACCATAAACCTTTCTTTGTACATGTAGGTGCATGCTAGTGACTTTGGCACTAGAGAACTTACAATTTACCTTTAGGCTCCTCCCATTCCGTTAGTCCCCAACCCATGATCTCACACCACGTGTTGTCCTGAGGCGAACTTGTGGCAGTCACCAGGCAAATGGGCAGCTCACACGGATTGAGATCCATTGGGGATGACAGTGTTAGAATAGCGATGTCGTTTTCTAGAGAGTTAAGAGAAGAAAGCAGACTATGGAAATATTTTTTTTCTAAAAATAAAGCTTAAATAATCATTGCCATATCTTTAAATACTGCAAGATGTATCTCCTTTTTATATAAACAAAATGTATTAATTACCAATAATTGATTATGTAAATAGTGTAATTTATTTGATTGATTCATGGATTGTATTCGACAATGAATAATTGTGCAAAATGAAAATGGGATTCCATCCATGCATCCATCCAGACCGAATAACTTAATGTAAGTTTTATATATTAAAAAATATAATAGAATAATAGAATGTGAGAAACACACTACATAACCCACATACATTTAAAAAAAAAATAGCTTAATTTTATTGTAAACTGATCATATTTTGAAAACTTATACCGTTCTAATCAGACGATGAATTACCTAAAGTTGGTCCACTGTACTGTTCGTGAGGTATGACCTCTTTAACAAATCGTTTCTTAGCGGTTTTGTGACTCAATGATCCAGTAAATACTATAAAGTTTGAGGCAGGTTCTACACTGGTGACCTTTGTACTGTAGAGAGTTTATATATCTATGAGCGTCAGTTATTGTAAAATTAAAATAAATCAATAAATTTATTTATGAAGTAATATAACATGTATGTGTGTTTCATTTTTTTTTATTGTAATCCATTTCATATCAATTTTGTTTAAGTAGTTTCCTTATGGTAGTTTCATACAAAGGGTGAACACATTTGTTAGCATAATTTTAATATTCTACATTCAATTCATATGTGAATGTCGTGAAAATAGATCTGCTTACGCCCCTTTCTCCTTTTTTTACTGTAAACATCACAATATAGTGGTAGTAGTGAAAAGAACTTCTCTTACGTAAGGGAAGTAATTTTCACACGGATACTAAAACTCTGCAGCATTTCAATAGGAATGCAATTTTATAACGAATTTATTACAGTTGAAAAAAAAATTACCGTTTATGGCACATGTACTTAATACTCGCCTAAAAAAAAACTTTTGTATATCGTGATCTGATAATATTGTATACAAATGGGGGGGGGGGGTAGGAGGAATTAGAGAGAAACATTCGTGCTGCTTTTTAGGCTAACGGCTCAAGCAGTTTGAATAGAGATTTGAAAACGAGCATTCTTGGAAAGTAATCGAGTTGACATGCTTCTAACTAAAAACGGTTAGGCTGCAGGAAGAATACTTGAAAAGCCCGAGAGGCTTAAATCTCCTTTTACTGAAGCTCTAGATTTTAAAAAATGCACAATACAAATATGTGACTAAACATGTCAAGAACATTTGGCTTCCCAGATCTGAAGGGAAGGGATACATCGTGTCTGAGACAGTTAAAAGAATATGTGACAAAATTTAGACTTCGTTAGTTGGACTTTGGCCTGAAAAATATGAATTAACAGGGCATTGGGCCGTCCTGCTCTTTGCTCTACAAGTTTTATTCCTGGTGTGGATCAACCTAGAGGAAGTAAAGGAATACTAGAGTTTAGCATTCCTTCACGAGACTAGAGTTTAGCGACTACACGAGACTAGAGTTTAGCGACT
>JADKLZ010000167.1:22815695-22844151 GCA_021533235.1 Biomphalaria straminea
ACAAGAATTGCTCGCTTAAGAGTATAGGATTATATGAAAGCTGACGATTCCTTTTTTTCTTTTATCGCGATTGGCGTTTTCCGCAATGAATGACACCCACAAATGACAATTTTGTCTATTTTTTAAAGAGATTTAAGGAGATTTTTATAAATTCAGGAGATTCCCATGATTTTTTAAATATATTTTGCAATTTAATAATTACACCCTGAATTAGCTCGGGGCCTATGCCAGCGCGGGGCCCACTGCGACCGCATTGGTTGCAGTGGCCTAAGACCAGCCCTGGTCCTATAACAGGGCATAGAAACTGACATCGAATATGAGCCAAACTAATAATTTTTTTTTTGAAGACGGAGATGAGAACGCTATTTTTTTTTTACTTTATATATATATATATATATATATATTGTTGTATGTGTTGATGTAGCAGCTGATGACCTTTTGCACATTGGACGTTACCCACATACTCTACACGCATGTCTTGCAGATGCTGCTGGGTTTGGTGACCTGTTTGATAATCTGACCTCCTGGGGACCTCCGAGTAAATTGCAAAGCATGTACCGAGGAAGTCTGCAGAAGCGAAGTTCTGGATCAACTGAATTAACAACAAGAGCTGTCACTACCACTTTATGTGTCAGGTGGCTGACACCAGCGACAATCGTCAGAATGAAGAGACAACGATAGCGACATCTTCTAGAGAGAAAACTTGATCAACTGGAGAAGGAGAAAGCGGCACCTGCAGAGACCAATGTGGATGGCGTTGTGGGGAGCACGTTCCATGCAATCTATGACTCTCACCGATCGACCTCCACCTGCACTGACCAACCGTGAACATGTTTCTTTTCGGGACGAAAAGAATAAGGTGGGGGTAGTGTTGTAACCCTGCCTTGCACCAGTGTATGTGGTGCACACAGGGCCGGTCTTAGGCCACTGCAACCTATGCGACCGCAGTGGGCCCCGCGCTTTCATAGGCCCCGCGCGATGCGAATTCTATGTGTAAATTATTATATTAATTCATTTTAACTTATTACTTAAAGAGTTCCTAGAATTCTCCTGAAATTTCAAAATATAATGAAAAGTCATAAAAATCTCCTGAAATTATTAAAATCTTCTGAAAAACTGATGCAAATCTCCTTAAAGCAGACAAAATTGTCATTTGGGGGTGTCATTCAATAAGGAAAACGCCAATCTTACTCGCATTTAAAAAACGAAACGGCATAGCCAGCTTTCATTTAATAAGAATGTAATAATAAGCTGAATTTCAACAAAACAACAAGTTCTTCACTTAATTTACTTTAATAGTCACTTGCATACAAATACAGATCTAAATTTATCTCGACCTCCTAAAAAAAAGATAACAAAAAGCGATATTTTGTTAGTCGATAGTAAATCTAAAATGCTGCTCTGAATGTTTATCGGCTTTTCGTTGGAAAACTACTATCTCCTGTAGATGGCTAGTAAAGTTGTTTTGACAGTTATTTTGTACTTTATAAACTATAAATAAAATGAAAAACGAATTTATTCTCTAATTTTCACTTATTATCCTTATAACAACCCAAATTGGGCCCCGCGCAATCAATTTCGCATAGGGCCCCGCAACCTGAAGGACCGGCCCTGGGTGCGCACTAGTGAACAGAGACAGGAAAGACTATTGGGATAGATCCGGCTGCAGTGTTATTGTCTTGACTCGAGAACGTCCCATGTGCTATGAACTGTGTGGAGGACCAGGGGCGGCACTTGGAAGTGTGTCGATGGTCTGTAGTGATGGTAGTTTAGTGGCAAGTAGGACATTCTGGGACTTGATAGCTGAATTCCATGTCTGTTAGTTTTGTAGTGTAAATAAACGCCTAGTTAATTGTTATCTACTGCCTTTCGTTGAGTTGCCTACTTTAGAAGTACTTACAATATATATATATATATATATATATATATATATATATATATATATATAAATATATATATATATGGGTTCCAATGGGCTGTCAATGCCGGGGGTGAAAGTGGGGATAAGCTCCCACTTTCCAAGAAATGCTCCCATGGCTTGCGTCTCTAAATGCCTCTGACGGTCAAATCCAGCTCCTGGCCTTCACGTGTGATTTTCCAAAAATCCGGCGGAACCTGTTCTTACAAACTGACAGGAGAAGGGGTGAAAGGCGGAACACTGGCGCCTCAAAACCAGTTTTAGCTTCGTGATGATGGGGCACGTCAGCTGAATAACGCAACCCATCTAGGAGAAGGAAAACTCTGACTCCAAACCTCCACTTTTGTGGCGACTCCCCCGTGTGGGTATCGGGGGCTTGGAAATAACCAAGAGTAAATAATAACCCCACTGCCTTTCCACTTGCATTTCATTTCACTAGGACGAATAATAGTGGAGCTTCCCCCCCTCTAGGTGCTTTTTGACGGAGGTCTGGACTGCACTATTCCAGACAGAGGTCTATGTCCCATCACACTCTACTACTGGATATAAACCCATCTTTTAAGTTTTTTTCTGGAACTGGTGAATGTGATAGCGTGAAGGGGCCTGGATCCAGGATGTGACGATTCCACAGGGCATACCCAGGGCACAGTCCACCTTAAGCTTCTCTTTTACAAAATAGTCTCAATTGGAGAGCCCCGTGGATGGCGGAGAATGGACCATTGGCCAACCCCACCTTGTCCCATGGATATTCCAGTTTTTATACAGTTTCAAACCCAGATGTCCTTTTTAGTTCGGTAGTGGAGCAGTTTTTGCCAGGACTGAAAACTCCCTTAAAAAGCGGGGAAAATATATAAAAAGCCTGAGGGAACACCCAGCCTACATCAAATGCCAAGAAAAATTAAGAAAAATTCATACGAGCTCAGACGTCGCCTCGTAAAAGGTCTGCGCATGGCAGTTTCTTCCGGGACAGCCTGCGATAAGTCAGCTACCGGAAATAAAAAACAGACAAACAGCAAACATTTAAACCTCTTGCAACTCAACATCTTAGGCCTACAAAACAAGATAACAGAACTCCAACACATACTCAAGAAACAAGATATTCACATAGCGATACTACAAGAAACACTACTGCCCAAGAAAAAAATAAATATTACAGGCTACACACAGTACAGATGCCTCTGCACCAAATGTCAGGGAATTATGACCCTCATTAGAAACGACACCCAAGCAACAGTAAAACATGTACAGAACAATACCGACATAGACATGCAAGAAATACTTCTTTGGAGAGGAGGAACCAAATATACTATCAAAAACTTCTACTGCCCACCATCTTCAACAGCAGAAATAGACATAAAACTACCACACTACACAAGGACAATAATAGCTGGTGACTTTAACGCACACACACCATCCCTAGGCTACCCACACTACAACAAACGTGGCAAAGAAATAGAGGATATAACAAATGCCTCTAACCTCCAACTTCTGCAAAATAAAACATCACCTCCAACATTCCTTCATAGAGCACACAACACAACTAGCAGACCTGACCTAACCTTTATCTCTACAGATATTATCAACTCTTCTAAACTTACAGTTCTTGAAGACATTGGTAGTGACCACAGGCCTATACTCCTCAATATTGGAACACCAGGTAGATACCAACACAAAAAAACAACTAGATGGAACTATAAAAAAGCAAACTGGGCAGCTTTTTCACAAGAGACAGACTCAAGACTATCAAGCATAATCGAGGCAGATGTGAACACAACCTATGCAACTATAGTCTCTAACATCTTAGCAGCAGCAAAAAAACACATTCCTCGAGGTCAAGTCAGAAAATACAAACCTTTTTGGACACCAGAACTGAACAATTTAGTAAAAGAGAGAAACAATGCCAGGAAGACTGTAGAAATAAACCCCACTAGAGAGAACAAGACAATGTACAATAAATTAACAGGTCAAATTAGATACAAAATTAAAATAGAAAAAAAGAAAAACTGGACCACAACATGTGAAAAATTAGACCTAAACAAGGATGGTCGAAAGGCCTGGACCCTTCTGCATCGGCTAGCAGGAAAAAAGCAAATTACTAACCCCCAACCATTAAAAGACACTGATGACTTAATTACAGAAAATCTAAAAAAGGCAGAAACCTTCAACAAATACTTTGCTAGCATAAATAAGACAAAACCAAGAAAACAACTGGACCAGGCTTTTAGCAATATCCTAAAAAGAGAAGAACAAGCTCCAACTGTCAGCTGTCATATCTTTGACGCTCCCTTCACTCTATATGAGCTCAAAACTGCCCAAAAAAACCTTAGGTTAAGAAAATCCCCTGGACCAGATAAAATAACAAATGAAATGATCCGGGGACTAGGATGGCAGGCCCAAAACTGCATACTCAATCTTATCAACTATACATGGAGAACAGGAGACATACCACAGGAATGGAGAAACGCAAACATAATACCCATCCTCAAGAAAAATAAGCCACCAGGAGACCCTAAAAGCTATAGACCAATATCTTTAACATCAAACATTGGCAAAATGGCAGAAAAAATGATTAATAACAGACTTTATTGGTGGCTAGAAAGTACTTGCTCACTCCACAACGCACAAGCTGGCTTCAGGAAAGCAAGTAGAACAGAAGACCACCTCTTTCACTTTATCCAGGACACAATAGAAGGGTTCCACGAAAACAAACACACTACAGCAGTATTTATAGATTTGCAACAAGCCTATGATAGAGTGTGGAGAAAAGGTCTATTTTTGAAGATGAAAAAAATGGGCATCCATGGAAAAATGTACAGCTGGATCAGGGCTTTCCTAAAAAACAGAACCATCCAAACCCGATTTGAAGGCGCCATCTCTAGTAAAAAAAGTTTGGAAGAAGGCCTACCGCAAGGTTCAGCCCTTAGCTGTACACTCTTTCTAATCTTCATGAATGACCTCCCAGACCTCATTTCAGTCAATAAGGCACTTTACGCAGATGATCTCCTAATTTGGACAACAGAGAAATATCCAGTGCTGACTAGATCCAAATTAAACAGAGCCCTCACAACTATCTCCACGTTTTCAAAATTATGGAAAATGGAAATAAACAAAGAAAAGTCAGTTTATTCAATCTTTAGCCACAGTAACAAAATAGCAAAAAGAAACTACATCCTAAAAATAGACTCACAGCCAATAAATAAAGAAGAAAATCCAACTTATCTTGGTGTAAAATTAGACCAAAGACTGTCTCTAAAACACTTTATGGCTGATTTAAAAGAAAAGGCATCTCAGAGATTAAACATAATGAAACACCTAGCAGGAACATCCTGGGGAGCTGAAAAGAAAACCTTAAGACAGTTATACACTGGATATGTCAGATCTGTCATGGATAACTGTCTCTCCATACAAGTAGCTGCCAACAAAACCTATCAGTCAGCTTTGGACGCAGTCCAAAACCAAGCCTTGCGTCTGGTCAGTGGAGGTATGAGAACCACTCCCACAGCTGCCTGTGAAATAGACTCAAATATTGAACCTCTTAAGTTAAGGCGCAACAGAGCAGCTTTAGAAGCCATTGAGAGATACAGAAGGTTGGAGGATGACCATCCAAATAAATTATTAACACAGAGTAATAGGAAAAACAATAAAAAAAAGCAAAGAACACTGATTCAAATTACTGACGAACTAGCCTTAAAACACCATCTACCCAATAACAGAGAAAAAATCACCAGATTCCCAAACATAACTCCTGGACTTAACTATAAACAACCAACAATTAAAACACATCTAATAAATAATACTCTGACAAAAGAATCAAATCCACTGGAGCTCAAAGTAGGCACGCTTGAAACAATTGAAAGCTATCCAAAAACAACCATCCATATATACACAGACGGATCAGCCTTCAAAGCCACCATCAATGCCGGTCTTGGTGCCTTCCTGGTCTTCCCCAAAAACATACACTTTGAAATAAGTGCACCCTGTGGCGACTACTGCTCAAACTTCCAAGCTGAAATTGAGGCAATTACCATAGCCTTGCAGACAGTCGAAAATAAATTACATGAAGGAATACAAGCACCATCAGATATTGTTGTCTTTACAGACTCACAATCCACCCTTCAAGCACTTAACAGCAGCACCACAAAAAGCCCAAGAGAGTTGACAACACTAAAAATGAAAATACACCAGATGATGACCAATTTAAACATCAACATCATATTACAGTGGATCCCTGGACACATTGGTGTCATGGGAAATGAAAGGGCAGATAAGCTCTCAAAGGCAGGATCATCTATGGAACAACCAGATAGACCTGTCAACTACCTCACCCTAAGGTCAATGCTAATCAACAACTACAAAGAGGAGTGGCTTAACCAATGGGCAACAGGAAACACAGGCAGAGCCATGTACAAAGAAATGAACATGCCTAACAAACTGGACAGTATTAACTTCCTCCCCCGCAAAGAGCAATGTACAATCTTCCAACTAAGAACAGGACATACACCACATTTAAATTATCATCTCAATAAAATAAATCCCACACAACTCCCACTTTGTAGACACTGCTCCCACCCTTATGAAACTGTAAACCATATCCTTTTTGAATGCCCCCTCCTAATCCACCTTAGGCAGACCCTACTACCACTACAGCCCAACATAACCAACACCCTTTATGGCAGTGCTGAGCAACTGAAAAAAACAGCACAGTATTTTTCCTTGGCACAGTCTGCAAAAGAGCTGACAGCTCAGCAGTAAAAAGCTGGTTAGAAGAAGAAGAAGAAGAAGAATATATATATATATATATATATATATATATATATATATATATATATAAACGTGTTTTTTTTTTATTATACGAAAGGTTTTTAGAGCATTTTGTTTTACCCAATTTTACTTGAACTATTAGGTATTTAACTTTTGTTATGAGAAGACATCAGTCATGACACAACTTTGGGTGACATGAGAGCCTGGTGTTGGCAGCGTCGCAGATCATAATGTCTGTAGTACCGTGTGATACAATCCAGATTTTTGTAAAAATTTATTTCATTAATTTCTAACTTTCGTTGATAACAAAAATCCACAGAAATATTTTGTTTCGGTTTAGAAGATATACTCACTTACAGTAGATACAATGTGACAACTAGCTGCGTTGCGGGTGGGATATAAATTCCTAAATTATTTACCAAAGCTAATGGGCTCTTCGTCCAAAAGCTGTCTAGTTGCCTGCGCCACTTTTCCAGGCTCTGAATTACAATCATGTTTTGAGTTTTAACTTGTCAAAGTCGTGTGTGAGAAATAACGCGTTTAACATTTGTATCTGGCAGACAGACAGACAGACGGAGTGAGTTGATATAAGCTTTGTAAAACTATAGACGTGATGCAGATGTAACAGCTGTCAAAATTGTTTAGTTTTATCTTGCAAAATACCTTCGCATATAGCACGTCTTTCATACTCTGGAGCAGGGGTAGGCAACCTTTTTCTATCGAGAGCCGCATTACAAGTATCCGCGCTACATTATAGTGGCTAAGTACGCTTGAACTTGTCTTGGCTACCTATGAAAGGGCTCGAGATTCGACTCAAGCAGAGTTGTTTCCTACATGCATCTCCCAGATACCCCCTCCCACTTGTCTACAAATGAGATTGGACCATAGCGATCTGCACATGCTATAAGCATGAAAGTAGCGCTATTTAAAACCTATAATTATTATTACTATTATTAGTATTATTTAAGATTTTTTACACTCTCAATTGAGTTAGCAGTTTCTCAAACTATTTTACTCAGTAATACTGTTATTATTGCTCTCTTGGTCTATTACATCCAAACATTTCACCAGAAATATACAGTTGTACTGTTGCGGTCATGAACGTTCCGAAACTGTGAAAATAGCTTCCTAGCCGTTCTCTTTGTGACTTCTTTATAAATGCAGTTAGGATATACCAGTTCTTACACTTCTTTATTCTCATACAAGAAAATGCTTGCTCGCAGATTGATGTGGATCCAAAAATGTGAAATGTTACCAGCAAAAGTTTTAAAACCTGTTTTTACTTGCAAGCCTGGAGAAATGGGAAAAAGTTACTTTAAAAAAATCAATTAAATATGCAGATAGATTTCATATGAAAACAACACGTACAGTTATATCGGTGATATGTAAACAGTCTTGTCTTCCGCTCTTCATTAGAAATATTAG
The DNA here is from genome assembly GCA_021533235.1 of Biomphalaria straminea. NCBI lineage: Eukaryota > Metazoa > Mollusca > Gastropoda > Planorbidae > Biomphalaria > Biomphalaria straminea. Next base: position 22,823,800 of record JADKLZ010000167.1, read on the forward strand.
TAAATATTAGTAACAAATTCACGGTCAATATCCTTCAAGGAAAATAACTTGGGATCTTATATTCAACTCAATACCTTGCCGTGCTAAGTCAGTGGATACTGCTGTGGTACAGAACATCGGGATTTTCGGATTTCGGATTTGTAAGTATTTTTCGTCACTGCATGTAGTTTAAATCATTGAGATTATAGTATCTATTACATGTTTGATATTCAAAACAGCTTTGTATAAACTTTCTCGTGTAGACTTTTTGGTTGGGATATTGTTCTTTAATTTTATTTAAAAAAACTTTTTTTCTCAAAGTTCAGGCTCCATCAGTTCCTACACTTACCATCTTGTCACACGACCACCGCCAACACTTCTAACGCAGTTCTTCATAGCATTGAATAAATACTGACATGAGACTAAATCTTTTGACATGCTGCCAATAAGAATAATCTTCGTTTACTTTAAACTTTTAAGACTTATACGTAAAGATGATGTTTCTTTTAGGCTACCTCTCCATCATAAGAATCAGAAGTTTCAATTATTGATATTTAAAATTATTCATTTTTAATACAAGTAAATAGTGTGCACACCTAGAGAACTAAGAAATTGAGAAAAGACTAAATGTGGCGCAACAAAAATGGCCTAGACGGATTTTAGGATTCAGTTGCAGAGATCGGGTCACAAACAAAGAAATCCTATGCCGAAGTGATAATCAACCACTTAATGATGTTGTGACCGAACGGCGCATGTGGTTTGCAGGACATGTCCTCTGACAGAATGAATTACGCATTCCAAAAGTTGCGATGACGAAGAAAGCGCTAACAGGGACGTCCTCGTATAACTTGGTGCCATGTTTTAATGGAAGACCTAAGAGCAGTGGACACCACTGCTTCAGACATTACCAGTGACAAATTTTCGGAATTTGCGGGTTGGGAAGGAATATATCCCGTTCTAGTAGCCGAGAGAAGGGGGGACATGCTGTACAAATGTGATATATGCATGCTATTGCAGAAACAAATGAATTAAATTTCTTTAACTAATATATATATATAATAAAATTAGTAATTAGAAACAAAATGATTTTTCCTTTTTAATTAATTGCAGCAATTAAACTTGTAACATATTGCATTGAATGGTAAACATCTTTAACGATTCCTATGTTTAATATACATTCAACAATATATTTCAATTACATCAAAATTGTGTGTTTGTGTAGGACAAACATTACTAACACCCGTCTATTAAATTGCGTTTATTAATTAACTGATAAGAGTTCTCTCAAAAGATAAATTTAGACATGACGCCAAGTTTAGAATTAATGTTAACGTTATAATATGCAGAAAATGCCAAACTTATTGATTACACAAGAAAAAAAATATTTAGAAAAACAAAATTTCCCTTTCAATAAGCCGATACAAGAACACCATTTAAAAAATAAAAAAAAAATGCAGAGTTGAGGTCTACAAATAACCACCATTGGCAGTCACTATCATGTTGATCCAGTCTAGGTAGAGGTTCACATCTGTGGGGTAAAATGAATACTGGCCGTTCAAGCACGAATTAGCAGGGAGGATCCCTCGAACTGTCCACCTCTGTCCGTCAAAACACATGACTGCTCCTCCTTCATCACCCTGCAGAAGAAAAAAGTAGCTGAGATATCAGTTATGAAACACACTTATAAATTCATAATATTAATGATTTTTCTTTATCCACCATTGTCAAGAGATGGCGCTTCTGGTTTTAATACCCCTTAATATACAGACTTCATAAAACATTTAAAAACAAAAACAAATGGAAGCAAAGAAACGACGATTAAAGGTAAAGGACATAAAAACTAAAGTAAACAAAATATTTCAGTGAGTGATTTCTAAACAAAATGTTTTTCAATATAGAAACGAAAAGTCTATTAATCTTCAGTATGATCTAGTTATATACGAAATAGCAACATCACCTGTGTTACTGTTAACTATTAATCTTGATAAGATTGTTAGATCAACAACACTTCTCTGTAGTGATTCTTGTCCCCACCATTGGGACTACGAGATGGGGATTGTCACGGATGAATGTGTGTTTGAATGTATAATCTATTTTTAGATATGCGCGAATGACCGGAAGTGTGTTAGTTGTCAGAGAGAGTCCAGCTTGGTGTGAGATGCCGTAATGATTATTAAAGTTTCTGTGTTAGATTGATCAAGTGTTATTGGTTTATTTCGCAAATCACAGCTGAACCAGGGACACTTAGACATCGATACTTAAGGTAGTTGCTATCAAGTTAAAGATAGAAATAAATAAGAAGAGCTGTGATAGGGATTAATGCTATTAACAAATTAAATAATCGTAATTCCATTGAAAAGTAATGGAAGATGCTCTCGAGGGCTATGAAGGTACTGTAAGCATTAGAGGAAGAAGAATTGCTTGCACTTCAAGGATGACATAGATGGCATAGGAGTGACAGAAGAAATACCTGACTTGGGGATGTGCATAGACAAGACTTCCACCGCATATGCTACGAAAGTAAATGCTGAAAAAAAACTGTAATTATGACCAAAAGTGCTTTAAAAGGGGCATCATCATTGGAGCAAAAAAGCTGATAAGTGTCAGTTGTTTCTAATACCTCGAAGCTGTCGACTCAGAGGAAAAAAAAACAACTGAACTACTGGCCCGAATTGCACGGTCCACATCACCACATTGCAAAACTCAAAAACAATCTGGACAGACAAAAGCTTAGCCCTCGATACCAAAATCAGATTGATGCGCTCCCTGGTCATGACCACGTTCTTATTTGCTTGCGAGTCTTCGACGCTGACTGCAGAGCTTGAGAGAGAATCCTAGGGTTAAAGTTATCACATTTAAAGATCGCATCACGAACGAAGACATAAGAGATAGGGTTTTTAAAGCGATTGGACACCGTGTTGACCTGCTAATTATTGTAAATAAAAACGCTAACTAAAACACTATCCTAAGAGGCAAACTTTGTCAGTGGCTATCGTACTTTTGTCTTCATTAAATGTGATCCCATACTTTCTAGAAGCATCTAGAAATCTTTGAAGATTCTCATCGTGCGACACTTTATCATGACCACATACCGTTACATTGTCCACATATGCAAAGGTGTCCTGCAACTTTTCATTCTCAATAATTTGATTTATTGTTCTTTGAAAGCATGCAACTCCGTTGGTAACACCAAAAGGGATGCGGCAGAACTGATAGAGTTTGCCACATGCCTCAAAAGCAGTAAACGGCTTTTCCTCGGTTTTACAAGGTCTTCGGGACTCGCAAAGACCTACATTCAGGGTACCAGGTAAAAGAAGAAGAGGCAGACAGAGAAAGCGATGTTAAGACAACATAAGCGAATGGAAAGAGGCTCTATCCAAGGCAAAAGACAGAAAGAAATGGAGAAAGATGGTATACAAATCTTGTATGATGCCCCAACGGTCCAACAGACTAAGGGATAGGTGAAAGTGAAGAGGAACGAAACCGTTTTGTATTGATTTAAGTCCCTTCAGTGAGACTACGAGAGGGGGGATTAATGCAATTAATAAATTAATTTAAATAATCACGTGGCACATGGTGTCGATGTTGGACAAAATAAATAAACTCGCTTAAACTCTCTTTATTTTGGAGAGCGGGATGGTGAAGATGGATGTTTGCTAGGTAACTGGTTGCTGCCAGTGGCGCCGAGTCGGGGTCAGTGTTACAAGTTTTCCCCTGGGCTTGTCTTGCCATAATTTCTTTCTTCTATTAATAACCTTGGCAACTTAGTGCTGCTAATATTATATGTTTCATGTCATATTTTTTTCATAATTTATAGCATCAGCTAGCAATCATGTTTCCAAAAGTGATGAAATAATTGTTGCATTTCATTGACTGCTATTGTTTTTTTTTTTTCAGAATGTATCTCTTAGCATTTTCATTTAAGGTGGGATTGGAAATATTTAGTATCTATGTCATTAGAAGGTCATTTCGTTTAATTTTAAAATAGCATCTCAAAATCTGCCTAGTCGAGATGGCTGCCTGGTTGTGCGGTTTGCGCGCTAGACTGTCGTGTATCGATGGTCCCGGGTTCAAACCCATTCTCGTAGACCTGCAGGAGGTTTGGACTAGGAATTAAATTATCTTCAACTCTGAAAAACATCCGAAACATGTTAAACATTTTACAACTACAGAGGTATCTGAAAATCTTATCGCCTCAATGAAATATGGCTAAGTCAATGAGTAGCTTATATTTCTTTATATTTCACGTGTGCGTGTGTGTATGGGAGTGTGAGTGTGTGATTAGCAGTCATGTGTTTGAAAGAGAGAGTGTGTGTGCGTTTTTGTGCTGTGTGAGTGTGTGCAAGGGATAGAAAGAGAGTGTATATCTGTCTATTTGTGTGTGTAGAGACCTACATCGCAGGCGCCAGTTATAGTGTCCCTAGGGTACATGCATGTAGAGCCAACTGGTCTTGGTAAACTTTGACGTGTGGTGATCAAATCACAGGCTTCCTGGGAGAGCAGGCTGACCGCTCCGAAGAAGAGTCCGCCAAAGTAGTCTGTTGGAAATCAGGAGAAGAATTAATCTATCTATCTATCTATCTATCTATCTATCTATCTATCTATCTATCTATCTATCTATCTATCTATCTATCTATCTATCTATCTATCTATCTATCTATCGATCTATCTATCTATCTATCTATCTATCTATCTATCCGTCCATTTAGCCGTCTATCTGTCTGTCTGTCCGCCTATATGTAAAATATTTTAAGCTATCAAGCGTTTCGACACAGATCTAATTACTTATTCTGTTTCTAGGCTATAAATCTATATATCTATATATATAATCCTCAAAGTAAAAGGTAAAACACACAAAAAGTTCAAACAACAAGTAATTGGGAAGATCCCATGGCGCAGCACGCGGTGTGAATGGAAATTGGTGCATCCCAATCCGCACTATTTTGTGAATGAAAGTGGTGTTTATATAATTCTTTTCTTCTCAATTTTTGTCATAATATTAAAAGTATTTCCAGATTATTGTGTCGTAACACTATTGAAACTAGAACAACAATACACAGATAGAGTATACTGTTAGGTTTTACTTTAGAAGTACTTTAATTACGCACATTCGTTCATTAGACATGATTACGAAATGTAACTCATCTCTCTATTCCTAGATCTAGATCTAGATCTAAAACTTGAATTCGACTCTAAGATTATAGAACTTCTCTTCGCAAAGATAGTTTCATGCTTTAGCACATGAACATACTAATGTCCATTTAATCAAATTAACATTCAAATTTGTTTTTCTAGCATTGTTACATGAGTGCAACTCTATTCTTAATATCGCGTAAATTAAGGTCAATTAGCCATTTTTTTTAGCTCCATTCATAGTATTTTTTATTCATGAATTCACTTATAACAAGTAAATGGGAAGATCCCATGGCGCAGCATGGTGTGAATGGTAATGGTGTATCCAAATCCGCACTATTTTCATTCACAAAATAGCATAGACATAAATAAATATAGACTGGAAAAAGGAAGTAACTTCATGTAACTTGATTTAATAATTTATACACCTAAAAAATCGGCACGGGTCCAATGAAAGTGCGGGACCCACTGCATATGGTAGCATATGTTGCAGTGCCTAAGTCCTGCCCTGGAAAATAGCTGCGTATGCTATGCCGCCGGTCGACTAGTATATATATTTTTCTCAAAAGACGAGTTCAAAAGTTTAAACACACAAGTAAGCAACAACAAATAATTGGGAAGATCCCATGGCGCAGCACGCGGTGTGAATGGAAATTGGTGCATCCCAATCCGCACTATTTTGTGAATGAAAGTGGTGTTTATATAATTCTCTTCTTCTCAATTTTTGTCATAATATTAAAAGTATTTCCAGATTATTGTGTCGTAACACTATTGAAACTAGAACAACAACAATACACAGAGTCTACTCTCATATTTCACTTTAGAGTACTTTAATTACGCATATTCGTTCATTAGACATGATTACGAAAGGTAACTCATCTCTCTATTCCTAGATTTAGATCTAGATCTAAAACTCGAATTCAACTCTAAGAAGATTATATAACTTCTCTTCGCAAAGATAGTTTTATGCTTAAGCACATGAACATACTAATTATAGTCCATTCATTTCATATTTTAAATTAACATTCAAATTGGTTTTTCTAAAGCATTGTTACATGAGTGCAACTCTATTCTTAATATCGCGTAAATTAAGGTCAATTAGCCAATCATAGCTCCATTCATAGAATTTTTTTTCATCAATTCACGCATTCGCTTTACTTATAACAAGTGAATGGGAAGATCCCATGGCGCAGCATGGTGTGAATGGGAAATAATATATCTAAATCCGCACTATAATCATTCACAAAATAGCATAGCATATTTTTTTTGCTTTAAAAAAGATTTTAATAATTTCCGGAAATTTCCAGGACTTTTTCGACCGGCGGCAAAGCATTTAATAACATTTCAGGAGATTTCCAAGGGGCTCCTGGTAAATCAAGAGGCCGCGGGAAATCTGTTATATGTTATAAAATGGTTCAATTTAATAATTTACACACCTAAAATGTAGCACTTGTCCAAAGAAAGTGCGGGACCCACTGCGGTCGCATATGTTGCAGTGCCTTAGGCCTGCCCTGCAAAATAGCGGCGTATGATATGCCGCCGGTCGACTAGTGCTGTATAAATGTCTAAGTAATTATATTCTAATACATATTTTTTTCAATTTAATCTACTTAATGTAGGGAGTGATCTCTTTCAATTTAAGCTTTATTTTTTGTTTTTATGCAAATGATAATTCAGTATATGTTATCTAACCACTCAGTCCCCTCCCCCTAGAAACACATACACATGCTAAATATCTACAGCAACTTTTCATTTAAGTTGATTTTAATAAAAAAGAGAAAAATAGACAGTAGACTGCATTAAAAACTGACATAAATTTTGTTACTTACCGTCTATCTTCTCTGTGGAGGTCAAACCCCATCCGGTGACGACGCATTCATTATAACCTTTACATGTATTGGCGGCGTCTGCGGCAGTAGGCATGCAGATAGTGTTGGAGCAGCGCCCAGAGATCGCTGTTTGAAGCTTGATCAAGGCAACATCGTTATCTGTAATTAGTTTGTCTTCAATTGGAGTGTTACCTTTACTTGGACTTGAGACACAGGTATTATATAGAAAATACTTAAGACTACTTGGACGTGAGACATAGGTATTATATAGAAAATACTTAAGACTACTTGGACGTGAGACATAGGTATCATATAGAAAACACTTAAGACTACTTGGACGTGAGACATAGTTATCATATAGAAAATACTTAAGACTACTTGGACGTGAGACACAAGTATTATATAGAAAATACTTAAGACTACTTTTTTTATTATTATTATTATTGCTTTTATATAGCGCTACTTTCATGCTTATAGAATGCTCAGAGCGCTTTGGTCCAATCTCATTTGTGGACCAGTGGGGGGGGGGGAGGGGGTATCTAGGAGTTGGTTTTCCGTGCTGCCTTTAGGCGCTCAGTTAACACAACTCTGCCCGAGTCGGGTGTCAAACCTCGAGCCCCCTTCTAGGTAGCCAAGCCAAGCCAAGTTCAAGCGCCTCTTAGCCTCTCGACCACACTTCCCACTGAACGTGAGACACAGGTATTATATAGTAAATACTTAAGACTACTTGAACGCCTTCATCAAAGATGATACGCTCTATCATGGACTTATGATGGCAAGACCGCACTACGAATAGCGATGCCCTTGCGAACGCTGGTAAGGGTAGTTTAGAGGGTCTTATGGTCCGACAGTTACGCTGGGCAGAGCACTTATCCCCAACACGTTTTTTTTTGAGAGCTGAAAGGTGGTGCCCAGGGAACGATTTAAAGATCAGCTTAGGCGCCAACTTGCTTTAACTGATATAGAAGACAGCACCTGGTTGCATGAGACATCGGAACGGGGCAGCTGGAGGTCACTACAAAAGCTAAGGCAGTGGTCTTCAACCTTTTTTAACCCACCGCCCCCTTTTCGTATATTTTCTCTTTAAAAAATCTCCAGCGCCCCCCTAACGGACATATAACAGTAAAAAAAAATAATTAAAAAAATCAGTAAATTGTATTAAAAAACATGTATTGATTTATATTGGCATTGTAACTATAAATAGTTAAACTGATTGTCTTTAACTTTTTTTATATTAAAAATATCAATATTAAGGAAAACCAAGAAAATAATATACAAAAGCATTATAAGACCAGCAGCTAGTATGCAAGTGAAACTCGGATGATATCAAAGACAGCCAAAAATCTACTAAATACTTGGTAACGAACAATTCTTATGAAAACCACTACTGCTATACAAGATAAAACAGGTGGAGGACACGCACTGTTATATTTCAATTGTAAGAATACCCACCGATAGTGACAGAAAAAAAAAGAACAGACTACGTTGGGAAGGTCACCTTGAAAGAATGCCAGATAACAGAGGAAAGAAAATTTTATACAGGCGAAAACCAAAAGGCAGGCGACCCAAAGCCAGACCCCGAAAGCGATGGATTGATGATGTGGAGGCAGATCTGCAACAGCTTGGGGTAAGGGCGTGGAGACGAAAGGCTCAAGAGAGATCTGAATGGAGAGATGTGTTGAAGCAGGTCAAAGCCCTCCATGGGCTGTAGCGCAACTAGTATGGATGGGTGAATGTTAAATTATAGAACACTACTATTTTTTTTACATTAAAATTTTACATTTAGTCTTATTTTTAATAAAAAACAAGATTACAAAGAGAGTTTGTGTGATACACAAACTCAGAGGCGGCCCCCGTCGGAGTCGGATCCCTGTCAGATCCGCTTTGATCTCTCAACGGGGGCCGCCTCTGTGTTTGTGTATCACACAAAATCTCTTTGTCGCTGCTAAAAGTTCATTTTAAAAAAAGTATATCAAATATAAACGACAGAAATATACATCTTCCGTGCTTTGATCTCTCAACGGGGGCCGCCTCTGAGTTTGTGTATCACACAAACTCTCTTTGTCGCTGCTAAAAGTTCATTTTAAAAAAATTATATCAAAGATAAACAACAGATCTTATTCAGTGCCCCAGCGGTCAAAATATACATCTTCCGTGCTTTGATCTCTCAACGTTAGCCTTGTAAAGCCGATGTTCAAGGCAACTGCCACACCTCTTCTATGAGTAGTTTTTTTTTTTTTTTTTTTTAAACAAATTTCTATTTCTATAAGTAAGCTTACATTATTTGGTACTGTTAAAAACAATATAAATACATATATTTAAATGGAAAACATGTCAATAGAATGAATGCATATAAGTAACAAGTAATAAGCAACAGATGTACAAGAAACAGTTTAAGGATCTTTTCACCAGTGATAACAATATGTTTGTAGATTATACTACTTGAATAAAGGGATGAATATCACGAACATACTTTCTCATACTTTTGATATGTTTGTAGATTGGTGTCATTTAAAATTTTTGGCTCTCCCTTTTTGACAATTTTTCATTGTCTCCCTTGAGACCAGGGACACTACTCCCTCCTCACCAAGGTGACAATTCCGTCTGTTAGAGTCAGAATTTGGGGAGTTCTGCTTCATTTTTGAAAAGTCTTCATTCTGACGTTAGTGTTGTGGGGTGGTAATATTTCAGTTCTTAGTTTCGTGATATATAACTGTGGTGTACGTGTTTTGCTTATAATGTTTGACAGTATGATATATAACAAAATTTCTTTCTAAGTTTCGTTAAATGTAGATATAGGAAATATGTAACATAGATAGGTTAAGGATACAATGCAATAGCATAAACAAACATGGTTCTAGAGTCAGTGAAATGTTGGAAAATTTTTTAAACATTCACTTAGTATAATACTATAAAAATAATAATACTATTGTAATTCATTGTTTTTATGGAATAGATGATATGTCCAAATTGTCTGGCGATTGTTTTATTCTTGTAATCACCCTTGGGACAGATCCTAGTTCTCCAAGCGTTGTCCTTGTACGTACGTTAGTTCAAAAGTAAAAGAGTTCTTTTCTCTTAGATCACGTGTACAAAGGAACGTAACCAGGGAAAAAACAAATTAGTCTTGTAGAGGTGTTACTTCTCGTCAAGAAAAAAAACAGTTCTTGGGTAATTTTCTGTTAAAAGGGTCCTTACACGTTTACGTGCTCACATAAACATTAATTACTATATTACTTAATAACAAATTAAATGTCACGGTGAAGTAAAAAAAAAAAAAAAAAAAAAAAAAAGGAACAGAGCTGGGGTTTAGTAGGTTTATGAAGTACATTAATTTAAACACTTTTAAAAACTGATATTATCTATTCTATGTTCAATTGTTTTCCTAAATATTAAGTCTAACTTATTGGGAAGTACAGATATATTATCATGAACAACTTTAGTTATACTGCGCCAAACTAGACTTCTGTATTCTGAAACTATTATTAAATTAAATATATGAGTCTTTTTACATTTTATAGGTAACTTGTTAAGAACAATAGCTAAGTTAAGATTAACATTACATTTACAATTTGCATTCAAAAGGTCTCTCATAGTACTTCTGACATTCTCGAACATTTTACATTGTAAGAACAAATGATTTTCATTGTCCCCATTCTCTGCATGACATAAGGCACATGTGTGTACATTTCTCTTCTTAAATTTAATTGGGGTCATATTGTAAGTTAGCCTGTAGGCCACCTCCTTCGCTTTGGGTGTTATGTTTTTGTTGTGTAAGTGCGTGAATGTGTCTGTATATGTGTTGACTGTTATTCCTAGTTCTCTCCCCCACTTTATTCTGATTTTTAAATTTTCTTTGAGTTTGTTTCTAAGTGCTGTGTAGATGTCTTTGGATGTGTGGTGTATTAAATGTTCATTGTTTTGTAACTGTCTAGCTAGTGATCTGTAGAAAGGGTGAGTGTGTGTGCCGAAAAAATGGGGGTAGTTGTTTTGGATGGGAAGAATTTTGTTTAGCCTCAGGCCGAAATAGTACAAGGTTAAGGGGAATTTTTCGGGGGACCTAACTACTTTTCCTAAATATTTTAACCTTTGTACTTTTATTTTTGTATTTATGTCTTGTAGGCTAATCCCCCCGTCTTTTTTGTCTTGAATTAGTGTGTTGTGTTTTATGTTTGTGATTGTATTTCTGAAAATGTATTTCCTAATTATTTTGTTTATTTTGTCTATGAATTTGGGAGGTGGCTCTACAGCGTTGGTCAGGTAAAGGACTTTGGGTGTAATTAAGCTGTTGGTTAAAATGGCTCTGCCAAAAATGGTGGATGATGTGTGTCGAAATAATTGTAAAATGTTTTTTGTCTTGTCAATAATAGCGTCCCATTGTTTCGTCACGTAGTGTGTCGGGTCTCTGGTCCACACGATGCCGCATATTTTTATTTCTGTCTCTATTCTAAACCCGTGAGTTTTGTTTGGGGGGACCTCCCACCTCCCCAGGAACATGATGGAAGATTTGGAAAAATTAATTTTGGACCCGCTCGCCTTCCCAAATAGTGTAAATTTCTCTATCATCTTTTTAACATCTTTTTCTGAGGTGGGAAACAGGGTGGTATCATCTGCATATGCTTTGATTTTAACTAAGGGGGTGGGGCCCGGGATTTTAATGCCTACTATTTCTGAGTCTAATCTTATACTTTCTAACAGGGGTTCCAGGCAGAGGGTGTATAGGAAGGGGGATAGGGGACACCCTTGCCTGACTGATCTTCTTATGGGGATCCTATCACTAAGTTTTTGGTTTATGATCAGTTGGCTTGCGGCATCTGTGTAGATTAATTTGATGTATTTCGTTAGTGTCTCGTCTATGTTAGTTTTGTGTAGTACTTTAAAAAGGTAGTCGTGGTCAATTCTGTCAAATGCTTTCTCTTGATCAACGGACATGAGGGCTGCCTTTAAGTCCTTGTCCTTGCAGTAATAAATAATGTCTCTTAAAAAGTGGTTTAGTTCGTCAATATTCTTGTCAGGGTTACTGCAGTATTGGTCTTGTCCTATTAGGAGTGGGATTATGGGTTTTAGTCTTAGGAAAATCATTTTGGTCATAAGTTTGTAGTCTGTGTTTAATAGGGAAATTGGTCTGAAGTCGCTAGGTGAGGTGTTATTTTCGGGTTTTTTGGGTAGTAGAGTAATGTATGCGAGGTTAAAGTCTTTTGGTGTCTGTCCTTTCCCTAACATGTCTGTGTATAGTTTTATCAGTAACGGTCCTATTTGGGGGAAGAAAGCTTTGTAAAATTCGTATGTTAAACCGTCGGGACCTGGGGATTTGTCGTTTTGGGTCATGTCTAGGGCAGCCCTCAGTTCCGCTAGAGTGAAGGGTCTGTCTGCGGTTTCTTTGTCTGCGTCTACTATTGTTTTAACATTGTTTAAGAAAAAATTCTGTGCGTCTGCTGCTGTCGGTTCTTTCTTGTATATTTCTCTAAAAAATTTGCAAAATATATCATTTATCCGTTTGTGGTCTTGTGTTTCTTCTCCGTCAGTGTCTTTTATTGTTGTAATTGTCCTGTCTTTCTGTACATTCTGTTCTGCCGATAAATATAGTTTGTTTGGTGATTCCGATAAACTTGGGTACTTGCATCTGATTTCTGCCCCTTTATATTTGTACTTATATATGTCTTCTAACTGTCCTTGTAGTTCTATTTTGTCAATGTCGTTCGTTGTTGTTTGTAATCTGTCTCTAAGTCTTGTCTCTTCGTCTTTTAATTTTTTACTTTTAATCTTTGCTAAAACTATCACTTGTTGTTTAATGGACTCTTTGAGTACCGGCCACATTTGTATAATTTCCCCTTCGTTTCCCTCTTCTCCTATGCAATTCTGGATCGTGTCTGCGATAGATTTTTGGATTTGCGGTTCTTCAAGCAGACTTTTGTTAAATTTCCAAAAAGTTCGTTGTTTTTTAACCTCCTTATTCTCTCCCCCTATTTTAACTAATACTCCTTTGTGGTCTGTGTAAGTCAATGTCTCGTCCAGGTGTTTTATTTCGTTAATTTGAATGTCATTCGGTGTGTAGAACCGGTCTAGTCTAGTCTCCACTGGGTGTGTGCTATGTTTCATTGTAGTATCCTTCCCCTTTGGGTACACTCCCCTGTAAGCGTCCCCTATTCGATGTTGAACTTTTATCTCTTTGAGATAGTTGTTAGTTTGAGTTTGGGTTTGAGGGGGTGGACCCTGCGTGTTCGTGTGTTTCCTGTCTAATTGCGTTTCTATGTAGTTGAAGTCCCCACCTAAAATTATTTTTTCCCCTACGTGTTTGCTGTGTAGCTCTTCGCTCAGAGTTTCAAAAAACAAAGGCCTTTCTGCACTCTGAGCTGGAGCGTAAATGTTCACTAGAGTGTATGCGTGTTTTTGTGATTCTACCTTAACTATGACTACCCTACCGTTATTTTCTGTGTGTGTGTATGTAACCTTGAATCTGTTAGATGTCTGTAAAATAGCTGCCCCTCTTTTATTCTGCCCTAAACTAAAGTACCCACCCGCAAAACCCATGTCTGATGTGATTTTCATTGCCTGGTATCGTGTGTGCGTGTTTGTCTCTTGAAAGTATATGAAGTCTGTTTTATAGGTGTTGGCTAAGTGTACTAAATATTTGTGTTTGTTCTTTAAGCTTCTGATATTTAGAGAGAGAATTGTGATGTCTGCCATGTCTGCGTGTGGGTGGGTTGTTGTGTGTGCGTGTTAACATTCTATCGTATTCTATGAGTGCGTGTTTGTGTGTGTCTGTGTGTGGTCCACTATTTTGATTTGTTTTTTGTGTTTATGAACTGGAGTGTGTGCCAGGGTCATCCCCCTCATCTATGATCAATTGGCCTGGGGAATCGGGAAACTCCACTTCCCTCTCTCCCTCCTCTCTCATTTCGCCCTCCTCCTCCACCTCTGCCTCACCGCACTGGCCGTCAGACAGTGAAGAGAAGGAGGACGATAGGGTCCTCTTTCTGTTTACTTGGGTCGGAGTGTCAGGCTCCGACCTTACTTTTTCTTCTGGTTTAAGTCTTTTGTGGGAGTTTGACCCTCCCGCGCTCCCTCCTCTTTCTACCTTTTTGGGGGAGGGGGCTTGTTCCTTATCCTTACCAGTTTCTCCCTGCCCATCTGAGGCCTTCCTCCTCCTCTCCACTACCCTAAATCCCTCCTCTTCCCCCGACCCACCCTCCTGGGTACTCCTTGTACTCCCTCCTTTTAGGGCCGTAGCGTATGATGTTCTGGGGGGTTCTGGGATCTTTACCCCTTTTTTTTTATTACCCCTAGGGGTGGTTCTGGTTGGGCACTGGTTTGACCAATGGTCTTCCTTCTGGCAGTGCCAGCACTGTTGTCTCCTCCCCGGGGTTGTAATGAGTACTTTATATGTTCTCGGGTCATCCTCGTACCTGAGCTGTATGTAATGGGGCAGCTCAGCTCCCTTCCTCGGTTTGATCCAGCTGACCCACTTGTCTGTCCCATCTATTTTGTGGGCCTCTGCTTTGGAGCCATCCTCCGCCATACTATTGACAATTTCTTCCATTTTGGATTTAGAGATGCGGGGGGACACCCAGTGGAGGGTGATTTTGATCTTTTCTTCTTCCAGGGTGGTCACCTCCACCCTGAAAGTGTCTTCCTTTCCGAAGGTTCGGCCCAGTATCTTTCCCCTCACCGCGGGTGAGGAGACGCCGAGAAACCACAAATACGGGTTCTCGAACCGGTACAGGGGACCCACCTCCTCCGGCCTGAGCCCCAAGGCGGCAACGATGGTCGCCATCGAGGCTCTGACTGCCCCCTGTCCGGATAGTTTGAGAAGAAGGGTCCCCGGAGGATGGACGAGGCCTTCTCCAGATCCTTTTTCTCAATCGTGAATGTCTTAATAGACATGTTAGTAAACAACAAAGTTAAGAAATTAAAAAAAGGTAAACAGAAAATGAATAAAAATAGTGTGCTCCTTGCACAGAAAAACACAGAACAACACTTAATATCCAAATCGAATCAAAACACAATGAAGAGTAACGAAATCTAAAAGCTCCAACGATGAAAAGCAACACCTCTTTTATGAGTTGATTACTTTACGAGTAAATACTGGTATGTTACTCGTATGTTGGAACAAAAAAAATGTGAAAACCCATGAAGTATATTAGATTATTAATTGTCTTAAAGTAGGTTTCATTTATATTGCATACTAATTAGGTTTTTTCTCTTTAAATACTGTTTGCATAAAATATTTTTAAAAATTATATTTTGAGCTTTTAGAAAAAAAAAAAGTAGCCGTTGCATCAGAACTTTGAATGCTCTATATTATCGTGATGTCAGATTTTCATTTTCTCTTCTACTTTCTGAGCACTAAACGGGACGGACGGACAGACAGACAGACAGACAGACAGACAGACAGACAGACAGACAGACAGACAGACAGACAGACGGACAGACAGGCCACACAAAACTAATAGCGTCTTTTCCCCTTTCGGGGGCCGCTAAAAAACAATGCAACACACATAACTAAGCTTGAACTAATGGGAACCTTGTGCCTCATGCATTTTAACAATGTTAGAAATGCCAGGCTTTAAATTAGTCAAAGCAAGGCGTAGGTCTCCTTTAGTGGCTACATCAAGTCTATTTCTTTGTTTACTCATTATGTTTATAACGGCACTAAATCCAGTTTCAGCCATATAAGTTGAAGGAAAAGCTAAAAATAGCAATTCCATTTTTGACCATAGTTTTGGGTATTTGACAGGAACATGGTATCGCTGCAGCCACATCTCTTCTGTGCCTCCTCTTTTGAAATTCATTTGACTGGTGATATCATTTTGTAACTCTACCATTTCTTCCTGCTAATCAACATGAACATCGGTGACAGATGTTTCAAAATGATTAATCATCCATGTTTCAATTTTTTAACTCTTTCTCTCCGTAATTATTTACCACATTCTGGTGGAATCAACGTTGATATCGTGGGTTAGGAGAGAAAGAGTTAATTTATGACATCCTGGAAGCGCGTTTCCATTTCTTCCTTGAGCGTTTTTAGGTAAGTAGCATAGACGTCAATGTCCTCAGGCAGTCATTCATTAGTCAAGTAGCATAGACGTCAATGTCCTCAGGCAGTAATTCATTAGTCAACAAAGCGAGTTCTGGGAGATTGTAAAATTCCTTTCTGGAAATATTGTAGTAAAAGAGATTCAATTTCCCAATAAAAGAGACAATTATCTGCTTTGTATCGATAAGGGTTAACTTATTTCCTTGCAGCTGCAAGTTCATTTCATTTATTTTACGATAAATCCCTTCCATGTAAAATAAATCTTTTTTAACTTTCTTCAAGTAATTAAAAAAAAAAGTAAAGTTCCCCTTTCAGACCTTGTGGTCTATAGGGCAGATGATGTAAAGGTCATCTGATTCTGTGGCCTACGGTTAACGAGGGCGTCATGTGGCCAGCACAACTACCAACCGCCTTTACTTTTCCCCAACTAATGTCAGGTACCCATTATAGCTGGGTGAACTCAGAGGCGCCCAATGATCCCGAAAATAAAAATCCCTGCCTTCACCAGGATTCGAACCCGTGACCCCCGGTTCAGTAGCCAAGCGCTTTATTGCTCAGCCACCACGCCTCCTCTTCAAGTCATTGCAAACAGATAAATCTTCCTGTTGCTTGAAAAATTCCAAAATTGTATTGAAAAGTTCAGCAAAACGAGCAAGACTATTCCCTTCGGAAAGCCAGCGAACCTCAGTGTATAATAAGAGTTAAACATGTTGCTCATTATTTGTTTCACACAGCTGTTGAAAGATGCGCTCAGTTTTGGCATGGGTTTTTAATTTATTTACAGTTTTTATACTCAGATTTAAAGATGAATGAAGTTGTGAGATAAGTTGTTTAGCAACAAGATGTTGCCTGTGAATCACACAGTGAATAATAAACATTTCTGGATTTTCTTTTTTCATAAAACTTATGAAGCCTTTGTGGCGTCCAACTATTGATGGTGCTCCATCACTTGCACAAGCTACTAAATTTTGCAAAGGTATTTCATTATTTGCAAAAAAATGTCTTTACTAAGGTAAAAACAGACTCCTCTTTGTGTCACGGGTAAGTTTTTTAGAAAAGATAAGCTCCTCATTAACACTAAAATCATCATCAAAATATCTCACATAACCAAGTAATAATGAAGAATTATCAATCAATGTTGACTCATCTATTTGCAATGAAAATTTTCTAGTTTGAAGTTTCCTTAAAAGTTGTTGCTTCACATCACTGGCCATTTCATCAATCTGTCTTTGAATAGAAGTGTCACTTATCGGTAATGCTTTCAGAACCTTATTGGGATCACTGTGGAAATGACTTCTCTTAAAGCTGGGATTATCAATTTTTCACCAACTGCATGTGACTCTGCAATTTTGTAAGAGACCATCAGACCGTCTTCTGCTTTGCTGTTTTTTTTAAATATTGTTTGAATAGTTGAGCGTTTTTTAAATTGCATTTGAATAGTTTTGAAATACTCAATGGGCTTATCCATTTTGTCAGGATGCAAGGCATTCATATGTTTCTGAAACCGACTAGGTTTCATCGCCTCATTCGAAAATGTTTCCATGCAAAGTAGACACAATGGAATACGTTTATCTTCAGGCGATTCTATGAAACCTTTGGAGAGATAATTTGATGAATACTGGCGAGTTTTTTTCTTGGTCGACATTGTAAATGCTTTCAATGTAAAATGAACGTTACACTCATTTTTTTAACGCTAGCTTTATTATTTAAACCAAATAGCATTAACATTTATAATATTATTTATTATATAACTATGTTACTGTAGATATAATAAACTATAATTTAAAAAGCTTATTACATTGTTTATTTATCAATCTACAGACTGTTTTACGCGCTTAAAACTGTGAGCTGAAATACACACTTCCTGCTGCAGTAAAAACAAAAATATCAATAAATCATATAAACAAGGAATTCCCGAACTCTAAAAAAATGATTATTTGTTTATATTTACTTCGCTTTGAAGAAAATGTGCTACGTTGAAAAGTTTTTCCTTTTTTTTTCTTTTGTTTCTTCTCTGCACCACCGATTGCCCCTTATGTGTCCAGCGCTTCTTACCGCCCACTTTTGTGCCAATCGCCCCCATACCGCCCCTTTGGCTCCCAGCGCCCCCCAAAATATCAAAATCGCCCCCAAGGGGGCGATATCGCCCCCGTTGAAGAACACTGAGCTAAGGGATACACATTAGAGCTGAATTGTCTTTAAGTTACAAGTGTAAGAAACTAAGAACTATATCACAGAGACAACTCATGTCCACAAATGAAATGAATGTTCAGGCTTCGTCAATCAGAGAGCATAGAAAGAGCAATGGCTCCAGAACTTTTCTGGCTTGTAGAGTTCTTGCCCCCTGCATAACTTATATTACAACTTTGAAGATTCTTGAACTTCAAAAGTTTTTTTTTTACTGATTTCTAATCTTATTAAGGCAAAAACTGAAAAAGTAATAAAATAAACAAAATATGCATTGCATGACTGACATCAACAGCAGGCAATTCATATCTAGCTATTTAAAGGAAACTAAAAAATTTTTTTTTTACTATTAGAGTTTTAATGTATGCGGTAACAAGACTGTATATAATCTGTTCAACAAAGTGACAAAGTCATTTCGATTGGGAAAGTTATAAAAGAATAAATAAAAACTTACTTGCTTTTGAAGTCTGGACGTAGTCTGGGTGAAGGTACACTTGACTCACTCTCATCAGCTGCTCCTGGGGGAGATTAGTCAAAGGATCAATGTCCAGCTTTGTGACATTGTACTCACTGACCACCGCAAGAACTTTGGCAGGAACATCGGCCACACTTCCGGCAGCTCTAGAGACACACCAGGTAACAGACATTGATTTAGTTCGTAGCTATTTAAGTAGTCTCCCTTCCCCCTATTTTTCTATCTCGAAATCCCTCTCTCCCTCTAGTACTTACATATTGCAGATGTAATGGAAATCCATTCAACAAATACTTACATCTCTTTTACATCCCTCTTAGTTATATTTCAAAATCAATCAATAAAATGTTACTTATATAAATAAAAAAATTAAACCCGTTGAACATGTTTTTGTTTAATATCATAATGGTCTAGTGACAGTATAGTCGCCTAACGGCCTAACATAGACACAGCCTCACTGTGCTCTAACGTATATTCTAGTAGTCGGGGAGCGAGGTGGCTGAGTGGTTTAGTGCTATGCTTCCGAACCTGAAGTCCTTGGTTCAAATCACGGTGAAGACTACAATTTTGAATTTCGGGAATTCGAAGGTCTCCTGAGTTCACCCAACTTGAAGGGGTACGTGAAACTATGTTGACCACATGAGACCCTGCTCGTTAATCATTGGCCAAAGCATCATATGACCTTAACATCATATGCCTTAGGGGTCGCAAGATTTGAAAGGGGAAATTAAAAAGTTATTTTTCTGAATGTACTGTAGTCACATGATAGCAGAAGCTAAAAGTTTCCTGAAACTGTAACCTGAAACTGTAACCATTACCAAGCTGATATATTGTCATGTTGTCCTGTTGAATGGAAGAACGCCAGCGTGTGGCTACGTGGCATAAAAAGCTTGACTACGTAATTGGGGCAACTCTTGATGTGTACCAGGAAGTTTTAATTAGACATGTGACTTGAGCTTAGGTTTGCTTAGCGTCGAAAGGCAATTCTAAAACCTTTTTCCAGATACCCTCTCTCAGATTCACCAGAACGTACTAAGCAATCTATAGGATCTTGGAAAATGCTCTCTCTCTCCGTCACTCTCTTTATCTCTCTCTGTCTCTGTCTCTGTCTCTCTCTCTCTCATATATATATATATATATATATATATATATATATATATATATATATATGTGCCAACTGTTTTATCTCTGAACCACCGAAGACTTAATGGTATCGGTTAAGGTAATCAATTTATTATTTTAATAAGGAAAATATTTTTAGTTAAATTTTAGTCGGTGTCATTAAATAGTAAATACTTACTGTAGTACACAGTTGGCGCTTGTAAGTACCCATTGGTTACCTATCAAAACACCTTGGCAGACGTGACCAGTAGTTTCGTAACTCAAAATAGTTGCACCATCAATGAGACCTCTGCAAAATCATAGAATTAGGTGTTAACAATGGTTGAAATGAATTTTATTAGTATCCCAGACAAATTGTAGAGTTTGTAGACCGAGGAGATCGGTGAACTTATTAAAGTCATCATGTGTGTTTCTAAGGGAAGATAACTTCAGTGTGAACAACGCACTGAGAGTTATCGGGTAATTATTTCAAAACCTCTTCCCCGGTTATAACATAAACTTGTGATAGGAACACACTATCGCGGTGGGAACATAAGCTCGTGATAGGAACACACTATCGCGGTGGGAACATAAGCTCGTGATAAGAACACACT
>JADKLZ010000167.1:22850920-22862588 GCA_021533235.1 Biomphalaria straminea
ATATATATATATATATATATACAAGAATTGCTCGCTTAAGAGTATAGGATAGGATATATTTTTTCAATAATCTAAACATGTCGCCTAGTTTCTGAAAAGAATATATGATTGAAATCTTAAAACTCAAACTAAAGATATGCCACTTACTTGCAGCGCATGCCAAGTGGACACTGACCAAGACAACTGCCCAGCAAGCAAGACATCTCTGTAGCGACATTGTGCCTTGCTCTCTGATTCACTCTGCTAAGTCAAATCGATGAGGTCCCACAGTTTGTGAGATTCCGAAAGTTTTAAATTTATTCTAAAACAAATCCGGTACTTCCTTATACACCCCCCCCCCTTTTCCCCTTTTCTTCTTGTCTCTTCAGAAAGCGATTGGCTGGATACAGAGCTAGCATCACTGTACAGAGCAAGCATCTTTAGGCAATAGCTGAAATGTCTTCCAGGATATTTGTCTACTTGTAACATTCAAGTGCCGCCCATCTGTCTATGTCAAGGGTTCTCACTATGGAGAGGGGTGGGCTTATCTTACTCACTCAAGTGTGATAAAGTTGTATACATATAACTTAAACGATGACATCATTAGTAACATTGTAGCTTCTGTGTGTACTCTTTCGTAGAAATGACTTCATTTACAATTTAGAAGAAATATATTAATCTCTTCATCTGTGTATTTAATTGCATATTCGATATATCTGAAAATAGACATCCTTTATTCTTTCTAGTCTTACAATTAATCATAGATTACACATATATAAAATTAATAAAAAGAAATACCTTAATTATACAAATGCAATATATTTCAAACTCATTCATGAACACTGCCGGATTTAGTTATAGGTAACGCAAGTAATTGCTTAAACACCTCAGAAAAAAGCTAACATTAAAATACAATATCTGGACTTTAAAAGGCACAAAAGGTGGTTTAATAGAATTTCTTTTTTTCTTCACGTTGAGAGGGAGAGAGAAAGAGAGAGAGAGAGAGAAAGAAAGAGAGAGAGAGAGAGAGAGAAAGAGAGAAAGTGAAAGATAGGAAGAGAAAAAGATGAAAGAGTTATCATTTTGTGTGCCAAACGTTTAACATTCTATATATAGATTTAGTCTTTATTGTGTATGAAACATCTCACGGTGGGTCTTAAGGTTTAAAGCAAACACTCGCTATAAAAAGAACACATATCCGTAATAGTGGAGATATGGTGGAGTAATAGTGGAGTAGATCTAGGTTTTTTTTAGACACGATTAGTGTCCCAGCTTCCTAGATTGTATGAAGAAATATACACTGGACTTTAATATTTTTTAATAGTTGATCTTAAATGCTAAAGCAAAGGCAAGCTGTATTGAGAATATGATCTAGACCAGTGAGTCCCAAATTGGTCTAAAGAGACCCCCAGGGATCTATGAGGACTTCCAAGGGGTCTTCGAAAGTGAAAAAATAAATTGGGGTCTATAAACCTGGATCTCATTAAAGCATGTCGGGACTTTAAATTTCATTGCCCATTAAAGATTTGTATCTTAATGAATCCTTTGAAGTTTAGCCCTATTAGTTGACGTCTTATTTTAAATAGCTTGAAATGTACTTGAAAATAATAATGTACATTGCCGAATCTAAATAGAACGGAAGAAAGTCAAGTGTTGGTTTTTAGAACTTTGACTTCATTCCTTTCTTCAAATAAAGCAATTGTCTATGTGCCTTTTACGTATCACAATCTATATATTATTTCTCAAAGAATTAGGTCAGACAACAACAACAACGAGTAAATAGGGAAGATCCCATGCTATTTTTAGCTCCATTAATAATTTTTGTAACGCATTCGCTTTACTTATTTTATAATGCGAAAAATTAGAACCATATTTAAAACTCGAATTATTTATGTATTTAATAGTCAATGAGAAAGATTTCTAGAGCCCAAACACGGAATGATTCTTCAGAAAAAAATACATTGACTTGCTTTAATAAGAGAATTTGTGAACAATTGTGGTGGAAAAAAAAAAGCATTAGCAAGGTTAGAGAGACAAGTGGAGTTTTGTTCTTCGACTTTTTAAAAATTATATTTTATCTTTTCAGTCTGTAGTGTGCTATTGTGTTTGTAATTGAAGATTGTGTTCAACCATATGCCAAAGACTTATTTCCCTTACAGCTTGATGGTTAACAGCGTAATAAATGACTATATTTTGTTAAAAATGTGTTTGATTTTTTTAAAGCAATAGCTTAACAGACAAATAATTATAGATATGTTAAATCGACAGGATGGCGCGGGGAATCTGTTGTAAGTACTAAAATGGCTTAATTTAATAATTTTTACACTTTAAATTAGAGCGGGTTCTATAAAATTGCGTGTCCTATGAAATGCGGGCCCCAATGCGGTCGTTATAAATGACTATATTTTGTTAAAATGTGTTTGATTTCTTTTAAAGCAATAGCTTAACAGACAAATAATTATAGGGATGTTAAATCGACAGGATGGCGCGGGGAATCTGTTGTAAGTAATAAAATGGCTTAATTTAATAATTTTTACACTTTAAATTAGAGCGGGTCCTATAAAATTGCGGGTCCTATGAAATGCGGGCCCCACTGCGGTCGCCGGCCCTGGTAAATAGCGGCATATGCTATGCCGCCGGTCAACTAGTTTGAAATTATGTCGCTACGTAACCACATAAGGAGGAACATCATTTCAGACGCCAGATAAATAGATTAACAGTTGAAATAATTTTGAACACTTCAAGTTGAGGATAAAGCCACACTAGAACATTTGTTTGATTAAGCATCACAAAAGACAAAAGGTTTGTGAGTGTCTTATAATATTTTTATTTAGGCTTATATCAAAATCCAGAAAACTGCACACTATTGTCAAAAAAAAAAAAGACTTCGCCAGCCATTGAAGATGTTTTAAAAACTGTTTTACAATTTTAGTATATCTGATGTTATGATAGCAATGTCTCTAAGCAACAATACGGTACTTCTTCTAACCAGGTTTATTGCTGCTGAGCTGTGGTCTCTTATGCAGACTGTGCCAAGTAAAAACAATACGGTACAAGAAATAATGGTAAAGTGAATTAGGACAATAAAAGGTTTTTATGTAACTACTGGCAAAGGACATACTTCTAAAAAAAACAGCTGGCATAGTCAACCTTGACTGATAATATTATTATTATCAAATTTTCGTTTTGTTATGAATGAAGAAACCCATTAAGAACTGTGTCTTTGCCTGAAGTTTTGATAAATAGCTCCTTCACACTGATGTATGTTAGTTGTCAAAAGGTTGATCTTTGTTGGTACCTTTTTTGTCAGTCCCAAGGTACTAAAGATCTTATTTTAAAAGACAAACAAAAAAGGTAAGCGTTAATAGAATATAGTTTACTTAACAGACATATTTAATACATTAAATAAGGTTACTTACAGCTTTATCGTGATAACCTAGCTTTGTCCAGAACGGAGGCATAGTCTCTACTTTTCTTGTGAGAATTAATAATAATACATTATAATAATTATAATAATAAACAGCGAAAATTTGGGAAACTTGGCTGTGGATCTGTGAAATCAGGTACTTAGTGAGAACCTTGGGGGTAAAAGGAAACTGTATACGAAATTTCATACTTGGCGAGTCAAACTTGAAGAGTTGGACAAGTTCACTTACCTTGGCAGCATCATAACAAAGGATGGGGATGCATACCATGATGTAGTTTGCCGAATAGAAAAGTCAGGGAGCATTTTCCAAAGGCTGCAGCCTATTTGGACAAGACAAAAATACACCTTCTCAACACAATCGTCATTCCAATTGCAACATATGCATGTGAGACATGGAAGTCATCTGTCAAAATTGAGAAGAGACTAAATGTGGCTCAACAAAAATGGCTGAGACGGTTTCTGAGAGTCAGTTACACAGATCGGGTCTCAAACAGGGAAATCCTATGCCGAACTGGGAGTCGAACACTTAGTGAGGTTGTGACAGAACGTCGCATGAGGTTTGCGGGACATGTTGAACAACAAAATGAACTACGCATACCAAGAGTTTGCGATGGCATGGAGGCCAATACGAGGAAAACGCAAACAGGGACGTCCTCGTATAACTTGGCGTCATACCTTCATGGAGGACCTCAGAACAGTGGACACCAGGTGGGAGGAGGCTGCAGACATTGCCACTGACAGATCTTTATGGAAACAGCTTGCCGCCCAATGCGCCGAACGGCGCGGGAGGACCTAAGTCTAAGTAAGTAAGTATGAAATTTCATGCGGTTCTGAACCTCTCTGTACTACTGCTTAAGAGATTTCTTGATGAATCATTGACTTGATGTTACCGGTAACTTAGAAATATAAAAATAATGAAAAATAATACACAGTTTATATTTATTAACAGTGTATTTAAATAAAAACAACGTCAGCAGGCCGAGCAATACACTCAAGTCAGCAACACTACCTGACAAGTCTGTTTTGCATGTAAAGAATACAATAGAGGTAGGATTGTAGTAGTTGATAGTATGTAGTTTAGAAGCTTCTAATATTCTTGAAGAAAAATTGAAACCGGCTTTTTTTCCCTGACAGGTATTTTTTCTTCCAAGGGAAGTAATATAAGTAATTCTATTATATAGATAGTATTCTTCTAAAGGGAAGTAATATGAGTAATTCTATTATGTAAATTTACCACTAAGAGGCTAATTTACACACTGTACTGATTTTATATATATATATTGTAAATAACATATTTCTCTAACATCCTCCCCCCCCCCCAGAAACACACTTCACTATTTGATTTTGATAATTAAAGTGATTAATTTTGGTTGTAGGTGATTTCGTTTTTTCTTTAAACATTGGTTTTTTTGTGTCGTACATTTTATAATGACGTAATAATAACGTCATCTGCAGATTTTTTTTTATATAGACAATTATACGGGTTAAATGCTTTCAGTGTAATGAATCAAGCATTGAACAGTATGGCATTAAAATATTTTGATTGCCATATTATAATAAAATATGACAGGCAACCATTAATAATAAAAAGAACACTATTAATTTGCAAGATATTATTTTTAGGGACACCAGCATTACAACAAGTAGTTGGACATTACAAAATAGTGAAAACGTAAGAAAATATGTATACAACATCAAAACTCTGAACCAATTATACAAACACAAAGTTTTATTCAAATAATGCAAGTAGGATAGTCCGTCTAGGTGTAGCTAGCATTATTTTTGTCTTAGTAAATATAGCTTTAACTACCCATGGCTAAGGCAGCTATCTTTTACAATGCTACACATTAGAAAGATCACATTTAGAGGTAAACTGTCAGTTTCCTTTTGTTTTCTAGTTACTGTTGATGGTATTTTGTATCCAGGTAACATATGGATGGACATCCGTGACAAACAGATTATATTTGTTGTTTGTGCACAGGTTGAATGGTAGCAGTGCCCTCACTGTCCAGCTCCTTCCATTGAAGCACATCACGGCGCCGCCCTCGTCACCCTGCAGGACAGAGAAATAGATGAAGACATTAAACATTCGGCACAGGAGTTTGCAACCAAAATAACTTCGGAAAATCCCGTTAGATTTTGTTACATTATTTCACGTTAATTCTCCCAATGTCCTTCTTCGGATCAAGTTAAAGCTTGGCACAATGATTTATTGTCAAAGACAACACATAAATAAAAAAAAAGTATACTTAAATAGTGGTAATTAATTCTTTTTAACGTCGAAGAAGGGAAATATTTTTTACGGTATTGAGAATTATGTCTGTAAATGTGGAGTTATTCCTCTTCTATAAGTATTGTTTTTTTTTTAGTTTTTTTTCTTTTTTATTTTTTATTTTTTTTTTTTTTTTAAATTTTTTTTAAAGGTTTAATTTCGCTTGATTTATAAACTTTCTGTAACGCGTTAATGTCGTTGCATAATGAAATTCTGAAACCGAAAAACATAAAATGGCGTAAATAGTTTTATCCCTAAACGTAATATAGACTCTTGTCATGTGCGTTAAATGAGATAATATTGTAACGAACTTCTCTAATCAGGCCTTCTGCAAACACTGCTTAACATAAACACAGCACATCTAATACAAGAACTTAACGACAAGAGCTTCAATAACACAGTGGCGGTTTATTAACAAATACAACACCACAGCCAATACGACACAATTGGCTCCACTATCTACAAATGCTTAAACAATACAACTGCTTAACTAACACAACAGAACATCTAATACAGCGCGTACATGCTACATTTTTAAAACCTTCTTCTTAACACCAGTCCTCACTGTCTCTATCTGGACTGGACTACATCTGTCCCTAACTGTCACAAAACACACACTGTCCTACACACACATATGTAACTATCACTGTCTTTCTCTCCGCTGGACTGTTCTCTCCGTCCAAGCTCGGGTCATGCGCAGATCACAGGTCACACTAGGTACAGTAGTTGGTTGACCTGTGTGACGCGCATAAAGTCTGTGTGCCAGTGGGTCTCACACATTAACCATTCAGTCCCCAGCTGGAGTTGTAACATTGCCCCCTTCTTAGATTTGTCCGTCCCGGACAAAATCTACCTCACAACATGGGCGGTGGATGTTCATCGTTGCAGGTGGGGGTCTATCTGTGGGAGGGGCAGTGGGCTTATACTGCCATCTCGATGAAGCCATCAGCGTTCCACCCAGTGAATGTCTCTTTCTCCTGCACCAGCTGGTCTTCCTTTGGTTGAGAGAACGTGTACTTTGGTATCGTTGTCGTTGGCTTGTTTTCTTGTTGATCAATGCTGATGGCAGCCACTTATTACATAGGCAACTAGTGCATTTCATGGCTGTAGTCATCAAGACTGATGATCTAACAAGAGGCTTCAGAATTCTTCTTCGATGGATGCTTTGCGAATGAGCTGCATGTCCACATGAAGGCAAGTTGTCAAACACGTCAGTACCTTCATCCGAGTCTGAATGACTCGACTGTGGGGCAGGTTGATAACATTCAACGTGCAAAGGTCCATCAACTTTAGTATCAGATTCTGTTAAGCTTCCTTGATTATCACCAGGGCTTCTCGAGCTGACCCTGACAGCTGGACAAGCTTCTGTTAAGTCCAGACCTTGTTGGTGTGTTTCTTGGCATTCACAGTCTTCTTGTGATGCTACGTACGTACAGTTCTTGTCAAACGCATGAGTACAGTAATCATGCTTAGAGTTCCTCTCGTTGACACAGGCAGATAGACAGAAGTCTTTAAGGTCCAAAGCAACAGCCTTGGACTCAGACCCAACGTTGTCTTGATCTGTCTGGCTAGTTGAGGTACTCGTATCAAGTTTATCTGCAGCAAAATCGTCAGTCAAACTATATGTCTCTTCAGCTGTCTCATTCTGCTTCTCGTTGAAATAGTAACAGCTTTCGTCTCTTTTCTTCTCTTGTGGGTCACATTCGTTTGGTTTGCTATCACAGTCACAGACAGCACAACCATCACCAGCATCTCTGTCGTAATTATTTGTTTGTTCTAGTTTCTTGTTTGGCGTGGTACCAAACGTTTCCTCAGTCTTGTTCTGCACAGTACTGGTATCTATCTGCTTAATCATGGTACCAAACGTTTTGTTGACATTTTTCAGCGTCGCACATAACTGTATCTGGAGAGAGCTCATCTGTTCACTCAAGGCACACATGAGCACTCTGACATCTGCTTTGATTTCAAATAGATACGAGTCCGGTTCTTCATCTTCTTCCAGCAGCGCTTCTCTGAGACGTGTTGTTAGTGTTTCTTTGTTCCCATTAAGCTGTAGACCTCTTTCTCGAAGCTCTTGTCTAAGTTCTTTTAGATCAAGTTCACTAAGCAGTTTCACAAAAGCCATTAGAAATCCTCACTTCTGACACCAATGTAACGAACTTCTCTAATCAGGCCTTCTGCAAACACTGCTTAACATAAACACAGCACATCTAATACAAGAACTTAACGACAAGAGCTTCAATAACACAGTGGCGGTTTATTAACAAATACAACACCACAGCCAATACGACACAATTGGCTCCATTATCTACAAATGCTTAAACAATACAACTGCCTAACTAACACAACAGAACATCTAATACAGCGCGTACATGCTACATTTTCAAAACCTTCTTCTTAACACCAGTCCTCACTGTCTCTATCTGGACTGGACTACATCTGTCCCTAACTGTCAGAAAACACACACTGTCCTACACACACATATGTAACTATCACTGTCTTTCTCTCCGCTGGACTGTTCTCTCCGTCCAAGCTCGGGTCATGCGCAGATCACAGGTCACACTAGGTACAGTAGTTGGTTGACCTGTGTGACGCGCATAAAGTCTGTGTGCCAGTGGGTCTCACACATTAACCATTCAGTCCCCAACTGGAGTTGTAACAATATATATAACAAAAAAATTCCCCATAAAGGGACTTATAGTAAGCTAAAGTGAAAGACCACAACCGCAACCCTCCACTCATATCCTTTAGTCATTGCCAGAATTTCGTTCGTTCAGTGGCAAGCTACTTTCGGCTGCATCAATGCAATAGATAAACTGATTGGAAAATATTTAAGACTATGATTATCGTATGTCCATTGAGAACATATGTTTGGCATGTGCGTTTCTGCTTAAAATAAAATCTATTACTAAAGAATTTTGAACAAGATAAAAATTAAATTCCAGAAGTAGTCCAAATATTTTCTATGGTTAAGCAGTTTAGTTATGTGTTAGAATCATTTAATTACATCATTAAAACAATTATCTGAACATTGAATTTGATGTATTATAAGCGGGCGCAACTAAATTCGCATTTAAAAACAAGAGTCAACACTCTGGCTGGCAAAAAGGAAGAACTCTTCAATGGTGTGAAGAGACAAACGCTGAGCTGGTTCGGTCATAGTGTAAGTCATAACTCTATCAAAAGTCATCCTTCAAGGTACGGTGGAGGGAGCACCATGAAAGGGTCGTCCAAAGTAAAGCTGGCTGGACAACTTGAAAGAATGGACGGACTTATCTCTGGATATTCTGCTGATGACAGCTGCTGACCAGGGAACTGTAGATGAATTTTGTTCCGCGAACTGTCACAGCACTAGTTGGACAGAAGTAACTTAAGGGACAGATGACCATAATGAACTTATGTGTTATTTTTTCTATGTGTTGTAGATAAAATCGTGAATATTTTATAATGATGGTTGTCCTTTCAAGAAATATTAAAATCTACTGCTGTGGAGTGCCTTAATAAAAGTCCTTCTCTTGGTTTGGTGCAAACATTGAAAGTGAAAGGGCAGCCGCCCATTGGGCTTGTGGATACGAGAATTGTATTGCATTGTCATATGAGCAACAGATTTAACCATGTTCTTTTTTCTAGACAATGTCTCTGTAACCTACCAGACAGCTGTCTGTATTTTGGAATACGGGACTTTGACATATAGATCCAACGGGTTTAACCGTTGTTAGACCCAGGCGCTCTGCTAGGAAATCACATGCATCTCTGGAAGATAGTTTCACCCTTGCGCCGAGTAGTTCCATGGGTGTACCTAAAGTATACATGGTAAACAGTAATAGTAGGAATGGCATTGTAAAATAAAGAGTAAGTTTAAATGTAGGTGAATGTACATCTTTTTATAGATACAGTGTTTTGTTTATGTAATGCACAAATTCGCTTACGGATAATGAAGATTATTATTATTATTATTATTATGTCATTTTAAAATAAATTTATATTATAGTCAAGTCAACATAGAGTTTTGTTTCATTGTGTAAATGTCAACCCCATTTAAATCTCTTTATTCTAAATAAATCTATCAAATGACAGTTATTTTAGTAAAAAACACAATGTTTTACTAATGATTCGGTTTATAAATTTAAGGCTATCCAATAATATGCCCCATGAATAAAATTCGTGAACATATTGAACGCTCCCTGTAAACACATAATATAATTTCAATAGTAGATTATCAAAAGTGGACAGAATCAACTTCTATTGATCATCACACAATCCCACTAATTATCTTCTCCTTTTTATAAATTAAGTAAGGAGAAATAACTCGAAATCTAGTTGAGTAAAATGGAAACTATTTTCAGTAGTTAGAGCATCACCTCGAACTTCATTTGTTGTAAACATTTTATTTACCCAAACAATGAGACCTTGACAGGCGCATTTTGTTTCGTATGCTGTTAATCAAGTACATCTAGCAATCAAGATAAGCTTGAATACTTCGGTATGGTTCGGACAGTAAGAAGCTTAAACACAGAGACAGGCCTACTACAACATTGTATATGGAAATACAGTTATGGAAGATGTCACAAATGAAACTAAAGATTAATATTTTAGATCCATGACTAAAATGTGAATTTATTATATTTAATACCACATTTAATATATCAGATATAACAGTATGATAAATTATCAAATTATCCTTATTGTTAGCACCTCACTGCAGCTTATTTTAAAAATTGAATATTTGTCACCGAGATAAGATTGCAGTCGTGAAATATTTAGTTTAATGCTAATTAGTAAGATACCACTCACCTTCAAATAACTCAGTACTGAACCCCCATCCAGTGATGACGCAATCGTCGTACCCATGGCATGAATTGTTAGCCTCACTCTGAGTTGGTAAGCAGATAACTCCTGAGCACTTGCCGTTGATTGGCTCTGCCAACTTAATGAGGGCCACGTTATTACCTGGTGAATGGAATGGAGAACGTTTTGTTATGATATTCGATAGACTAGTCACTAGACCCTTTTTCAAGAAATAATCAGAGGGTCATAATATTTAGTTCAAAGAATTAATCCTAAGAATAACTAATTATTGATGCATACAAATTGAAAATAAAACGAATGCAGATAATATATAAAATTATAAATCTTACATTTCATACATTGAAATTCTTTAGAAACCGTAATTATTACTCTCTGCCTGTCTTTTTATTATCTTTTTATAAGACATTTGCATCTAAGGCGGATAACTATTAATAGCTATCGTTAGGAAGTTTGACAAGCTATTATATAGCATACTAGACAGATATTACCCGCTGCCCGCGGGTCTTAATTTACGTGTTGCTGATGTAGTAAGTGATATAGTGCATTAGAAACAATTAAAGAAAATAATAATGTTTAAAGTAAAGCGAATGCGTGAATTCACGTTAAAAAAATGAATGGAGCTATAGATAGCTATTTGACCTTAATTTATGCGATATTAGGATAATAGTTGCAATCATGTAAAAATGCTTTAGAAAACAAATTTCAATGTTAATTTGATTAAAATATGAAATGAATGGAATATAATTAGTATGTTCATGTGTTAAAGATTAAAACTATCTTTGCGAAGAGAAGTTCTATCATCTTAGAGTTGAATTACAATTTTAGACCTAGAATGCCTAGATCTAGGAATAGAGAGATGTGTAACCTTTCGATAATGTCTAATGAAAGTATGTTCAGCAGGATATTTAATTCGCAGATAAAAAGAACGAATTTATGATCTTTTCTCATGTCTACATCGTAAACAAAGCCTAGATCCATAAAATAGTATAGCTGTAAAAAGCCTGTAATAGAGTTGGGCAACTTTATTTTTTTTAAGGGTTTTAAGTTTGTTTTATGGCTACAATTCATACACACAGGTCTAAGTTAGTATCCAAGAAACATTTCTGTCAAGTTTTGTCAAGATCGGTGAAACGGTTTTGATTTCTATACGGGGACATACATACATACATACATACATACAT
>JADKLZ010000167.1:22899402-22921582 GCA_021533235.1 Biomphalaria straminea
TTTTAGACATTCTGTTCTGACGGAAGTCCTACGTAATTGTATAGCACCCAAAGTTGAACCATTGTACTATTATTCAATGGTGTAGACAAGAAATGAATCAATATAGAGACAAAAAAGAACACGTAGTCAATTTATTGTTGACATCAGTGCTTTAGTGTGACAATACGCACAGGGACGGCGTTCCGGCACCCTTTTCAATGGGGAAAAAATTACTTTTCTTGTATTTTAACGTTTATTATTTATTTATTAGTAGTTAAAAGTTAGGCGATCCATCAATGAGTACCGGTATCTATTTTGTTTTACAAAAAAAGCACTGCTGACAATAAATTATTTTGTTTAATACCAAGAAGGGAAATTAATCCTTTAATATCAGCTGCTAAATATGTAGGGTTTCATCCCCTTAAATAATTGAACACATTATTATTCCTATAGCCAACATGAGTTGTTAATGTAAGACACATATTTCAGAATGTATTAACTTGACCATTAAAAATTAATACTTATTACTTTGTGGTATTGAATTCTAAAATTGAATGATTAGCTTAGAGTTTTAGTAGACGAAGACATTCTCGAAGATATCTGAAAAATATTTTTGTTAATTTTAAATTTTGCTTAATTATTTGCTTTAATTAGTTTAATATCGATATATACCGATAAACTATATACCGATAGACTAAATACATAATATTGTAACGAACTTCACTTCTCAGGCCTTCTGCAAACACTGCTTAACATAAACACAACACATCTAACTCAAGAACTTAACAACAAGAGCTTCATTAACAACAGTGGCGGTTTAATAACAAATACAACACCACAGCCAATACGACACAAGTGGCTACACTAACTACAAATGCTTAAGAACAATACAACTGCTTAACTAACACAAGTCTCTTTAAAACGCGTACATGCTACATTTTCGAAGACTGTTCATTCACACGCTTGTTATCTGCTGGACTCTGTCTCTAACTGTCTGTAACACTGTTCTAGTCCATCCAAGCTCTCGGATCACAATCGCACAGCACAGGTCACACTAGAGACAGTCTTTGGTTGACCTGTGACCCGCCTTCGTCTGTGCATGTCAGTGGGTCTCACACATACACACATTCAGTTCGCCACTGGAGATGTAACAATATGCATAAAACAATTTTAATTAAAACTATAGACTTTGCTAGGGATGACATTCCGAAATCCTGTTGTCAGCTTAAGTGCAATGTGAATCAATATCTCCCTCCAGTCAAGAAGGTTTGATACTAGATATCATTTTTCAATAAAGACTATTGATAGATTGCAGAAGCGTGTTCTTTGTTAAAAAAAAGAATCTTCGTTGTAAACTTTATTAGCTAACTTAAATTCATTTAAATATATTCACGACAGAGATCATTTTTTATCATCAGTTATTAAGAAATAAATTAAAAGAAGTCATCACACATGATTATAGCCAGCAGCTTTGAAGTTAAACAATTTTGAGGAACTCTTCATTAATAGTTCGTTTACTAATTGTTATTTAATGAATACCGAAGTATTAAATGTAAAATTGTTCAAAAATAACAGGCAGTCTTTCTCCGAATGTAAATCTTACGAAATACGATTTTTCCGAAAGAACTAAAGTCTGCATGCTTAAAAAAATACTATAAATTTTATTTGTTCTCCTCCATGTAGACAACACTTTTTGTTTTTCATTTCATGCCAATAATTATATTTGTAGTTCAGTTAGTTTACGATTTAAAAAAAAATGCAAAGGGTTGTTGCTCGGTTATAATTTGTAGCTCCAAACAGTTAGTACAACTAACTGATGTAGCAACTAAACTGATGTAGCAACTAAACTGATGTAGCAACTAAACTGATGTAGCAACTTGAGATTTAATAAGTGTTTTTTTAAAGCAGATTATAAATATTTTGATTGTTTTGAGTTGTCTTTTTTTTTTTTAAACTTTTTTTTTCGGTCTTCTTAAAACTATATTCTCTCCCTTTATAGATCAATGTCTCTAAGACCTCACTTA
Organism: Biomphalaria straminea; assembly: GCA_021533235.1. Lineage (NCBI taxonomy): Eukaryota > Metazoa > Mollusca > Gastropoda > Planorbidae > Biomphalaria > Biomphalaria straminea. The sequence continues at coordinate 22,901,406 of JADKLZ010000167.1, forward strand.
TTCATCAGTAAACTCTGGATTGTGACATCAGAATGAACTCATCACTTTCTTCCCTCGTGCATCCTGTGCTGGACTACATAGTTAATGAGAACCTCTACCTGTACTTTGAGGTGATCATCAACTTGTGGACGCTCTTCTTTCTCTTTTGCTTCGGCCTGGTCACCAACGTTCTTAACGCCCTCGTCTTCATCAGACAGGGGCTCAGGGACAGCGTCAACATCTCAATGATGGCCATCACTTTCTGGGACCTGGTCAAGTGCCTCTCTGGTCTAATACACAGGATGTATGGACCCCTGTACGCGTTGTCTCCGTATCTGTCTTTCTGTTGGCAGAACCTGACGTATTACGTAGAGTATACGCCCATCTTCGCCGGGTACGTCAACTTCTCACTCACGGCTTACGTCTCCGTGGAGAGGTGCCTCTGCGTGTGCATGCCTTTTAAGGTCAAATCCATCATCACGGTCAAGGTCACGCTTGTCATGGTCGTGGTCATCTCCATGGTCACGTTCGGCGCCTTTTTTGTGGTCTACTTCCTGTATGACGTATACTACGTGTACTTCCCAGAGTTCAACACAACGCTGCCCCTCTTCCGCTTCAGCGCTTTCTACTACAGAGCCCAGAACGTGGTCATGCCATACTACAACACCATCGCAATACTACTTTCGTTCTCAAGCTTCGTGGTTCTCTGCGCATGCTCAACAATCACCATCTACTATCTAAAGAAGTCCTCTAAATTCCCCGGACACGATACAAGCAAGATCAGCTCAACTTCGGGAATTTCCACTAGAGAACGTAAGGTATCCAAAATGCTTTTAGTAATTATTGGTGTCAAAATTGGAAACCTTTTTCCCAGAATGATCTGCTATACTGCTCAGCTGATAGTGCCAGAGTTCTACACTTTACGTCATTATCACTATCTATTTATGACCGTGACCAGATTTTTGTTCGTACTAGACATTGTGAATGCCAGTGCCACGTTTTTTATATACCTTAATATGAGCTCTAATTTCCAATATTCATTTTATAAACTTTTTAATATTCTAAGGAGCAAAAAATAAGTCAATAAATAAGCATAAGAGCAAATAAAATAGTAGTGTAGTGTGTTTTGTCTTGAATTTCTGTACTGCTATGGTGTCTATTATGTTGTGTATTTTGTGATGTATTTTTTATTGTGCAATATATTTTTTGACGTACGCTGTACTGCATTGTGTTGAATATTGTGTATTGTTTAGTGTTATGTATCCTATACTCTTAAGCGAGCAATTCTTGTATATATATTTCTTCTATTTCGAAAACGGCTCTAACGATTTTCTTTAAAATTTCAACGTATCTGCATATTATTGAGAAAAAAAATTTCAGCTCATTGGGCACATCGGGAAAACTCGAGTTCGACCGTTATTTCGATATGAAAATGTCTCAATCTTAGAATAATTTATGAATGAAATGGAAAATTTATGAATGAAAGTTTTCCGTGACGTAAACGGGAAAAACTCTGCTTACGTCACTAGGCTTACCCTAGAACACTAAAATATTTCTTTGCAAACATTTAGAGATATGAATGAAGGTATGTGTAAAACTAAAAGCAGACCATTAATTTTGGTTAGAATAATTTATGAATGAAAGTTTTCCATGACGTAAACGGAAAAAACGCTGCTTACGTCACTAGGCTTACCCTAGAACACTAAAATATTTCTTTCCAAACAAGAACGCGTTTAGAGATACGAATGAAGGGATGTGTAAAACTAAAAGCAGACCACGGGCTGTAGCACCACTGGGATGGATGGATGGCAAAAGCCGGCATGAACTTCTTATTGTCCGACAGTCAGGCTGGGCAGGGCATTTATTTAACCGAGCAAGGCTCGGCCACCTGATATTTTAATATTATGCAGAGTAGTTTGGTGGTCTAGTTAGATTTAAGTCAGAGCTTCACGGAACCTAGAACCCGAAGGCTGGGTAAAGATTTGAATCTGGACGCAGATCTCCGAAACAGCTTCATCGATTTTCCTAGAAATTGAACAGTTGACCGACATCGCTGAGAAAAGAATTGCTAGCTCGTTGGTGACACGATGAAAACTCTAGTTCGAATGTTTTATTTTTTTATGTAAAAAGGAAAGGAATTTAAATTTGGCTATAAATTGGAATTTAAAAAAAACATGACGATGTCAGCCGTAGTGTACCGATAACTGAGTTGATTATTAAATTTAAAGTTTATTGATAGATTATCTAAGCTTAGCTAATATTTCTACGTAAATCTATATATATAATCCTCAAAGTAAAAGGTCAAACAACAACAAGCAACAACAAGTAAATAGGGAAGATCCCATGGCGCAGCACACGGTGTGAATGGAAATTGGTGCATCCCAATCCGCACTATTTTGTGAATGAAAGTGGTGTTTATATAATTATCGCTTCTTCTCAGATATTATTGTCATAATATTAAAAGTATTTCCACATTATTGTGTCGTTAGACAATTGAAACTAGAACAACAACAATACACAGATAGAGTATACTCTCAGGTTTCACTTTAGAAAGTACTTTAATTACGCACATTCGTTCATTAGACATGATTACGAAAGGTAACTCATCTCTCTATTCCTAGATCTAGATCTAGATCTTAAACTCGAAATCAACTCTAAGAAGATTATAGAACTTCTCTTCGCAAGTATAGTTTTATGCTTTAGCACATGAACATACTAATTATAGTCCATTTAATCAAATTAACATTCAAATTTGTTTTTCTAAAGCATTATTACATGAGTGCAACTCTATTCTTAATATCGCGTAAATTAAGGTCAATTGGCAATTTGTAGCTCCATTCATAGCATTTGTTATTCATGAATTCACGCATTCGCTTTACTTATGCCAAGTAAATGGGAAGATCCAATGGCGCAGCATGGTTTGAATGGGAAATAATATATCCAAATCCGCATATTTGTTTTTACTTTAAAAGGATTTTAATAATGTCCGGAAATTTCCAGGACTTTTTCGACTGGCGGCATAGCATTTAATAACATTTCAGGAGATTTCCAGGGGTTCCTGGTAAATCAAGAGGCCGCGGCAAATCTTTTATATGTTATAAAATGGTTCAATTTAATAACTTATACACCTAAAATTTAGCACGGGTCCAAAGAAAGTGCGGGACTCACTGTGGTCGCATATGTTGCAGTGCCTAAAGCCTGCCCTTCAAAATAGCGGCATATGCTATGCCGCCGGTCGAATGGTAACTCATCTCTCTATTCCTAGATCTAGATCAAAATCTAAAACTTGAATTCAACTCTAAGAAGATTATAGAACTTCTCTTCGCAGAGATAGTTTTATGATTTAGCACATAAACATACTAATTATAGTCCATTTAATCAAATTAACATTCAAATTTGTTTTTCTAAAGCATTATTACATGAGTGCAACTTTATTCTTAATATCGCGTAAATTAAGGTCAATTAGCCATTTTTTTAGCTCCATTCATAGTATTTTTTATTAATGAAATCACTTATAAAAAGTAAATGGGAAGATCCCATGCCCATGGCGCAGCATGGTGTGAATGGTAATGGTGTATCCTAATACGCACTATTTTCATTCACAAAATAGCATAGACATAAATAAATATAGACTGGAAAAAGGAATTAAGTTCATGTAAATTGATTTAATAATTTATACACATAAAAAAATTAGCACGGGTCCAATGAAAGTGCGGGACCCACTGCGGTCGCATATGTTGCAGTGCCTAAGGCCTGCCCTGGAAAATAGCGGCACATGCTATGCCGCCGGTCGACTAGTATAATATATTTTATATCTAGATTTTAAATCTAAAATAGATCTTATGAGTTCCAAACAGGAAATCTAGATCTAGTTCTAGATGTCTAAATAATGAAAGTACAAAATATAATTACTTAATTATACAATGCCCGCTGACCTAATGGGTAGTATCACTAGTAGAAGGAGTTGGCGGTGTCAGTGGCATAGCAAGGTAACCGTGGGCCCGGGTTCAAGAATATGTTAGTGGGCCCCACTCCCCCAATTAAGGTGAATGTAAAGTGAGACAAAACGTTTGAATAATTTGAATGTATCTGTACATTTACCAAAAGACAAAGGCAATACAAGTAGTAAAGCTTTTTTTATATAGATAATTACATAATGTCACTACGATTGATTCAGTTAAGCAAGAAATGAATAAAGAAAAGATTTATGAGTTCTACATACTATTCATTTAAATTTCTAATGCACTTCTATGTGATACGTTTTTTACATTGATGCAAACTATAATCTAATTCTACTTCCATCATGTAAGTGAATATAGATCGAACATTTTTCTGGACTACAAAGTAGCAACTGTCACCTGATGCACATACCTTGCCGTGGTGTGACAGCTTGAGTGCCTCAATGACCCTCAGAGCTATACCGGTGGGAGATCATCACTCCTGGCAGGTACTACCAAGCCGGACAGGCCTGTTTAGAAAGAGGACAGACAAAACGTGCATCACCCTCCCCGGGACATAGGGTTTGTGCGATAGGCTAACAACCTGTCCATGGAAACCAGAGCAAAAACACTAACACTAAACATTGTCAGAGGCGAAAGTAGAGCTCCACAAAGAAGACTTCAAGAGACCGTGGAGAGTGGCGTGTTTTTGTCGAGGCCCTATGTTCCACGAGGAACACAAAGGAACGATGATGACAAAGTAGCAAAATCAATAACCAGTGCATCTGTTTCTAAACTGTTTATTGTTTGTCGCTCAATATAAATAACACAATGTGAAGCCAACATGCTCTGTGTCATAGAAATTCTTTTAAAAATTTGATCAATCGAAATTTTGATAATGACTGCTAAGCTGAACAAATTGATACAAAGTGAGAAATAAGATACATGCTGTGACATTGTTGAGAAAACATGATAAAATGTAGCTGTCTATGATTTAAAAAAAACAGCCAAATCTCATGTAGCTGTTTATAATAAAAGAAAACATACATCACAATCTCGTACACAGACTTGATATGTGGTTATTAAAGGTTTCTTTAGAAGATTACATCTTTAAACAATTTTCTATATCAATGTCATCTGATTGAAATGTGACTAGAAGAATGGTGGCATCATGCAAGCCTTTGTCGTTTGCACTTGAAATAAGACGGGGCATTAACGACTTAAACATGATGACATTATTTTATGGCAATGAAATCAGTCAAGTGATTGTGAAACAATGACAATAAGAATTGGAAAACGGATTTTCTTTCGGTCTCAAATATGTATCCCGCGGCCTTTGTAAGTGACCTCCAGCTTTCTCCTTCTGAAGCCGCATGCAACCAGGTACATTATTCATTACTTTGAGCTAATTTGATCAACTGTTGATATGTCTTGATTGCAATGAAAGGGAAAAATGGTGTGGATATGACCTCTTATAGTACCGGTACCCAGGCACCTGGGAGACAGATGCACATGACAGAGTATCATGGCTCCGCGCTGTGAGATCTGGCGCACAGGTTGCTGAGGAAAAAAGAACAACGCTGGCGAAAGAAAAACGCCAGAGAAGGAAAGCAAGGCAAATGACACTAGCTCCAGCTGGAATTACCTGCCCAGAGTGCGGCCGAACATACCGGGCTCGCATGGGTCTCACCAGCCACATGAGGAGGCATAAAACGCCAGTGCAAAGCCCTCAGCCCCCTGGATGACAAAGTGGTCATCATCGAACCACGATGGACGAACTATATATATATATATATGTATATATATATATATATATATATAGTACCGTTCTTTTTTATCAGAACTGCATAACCCAACAGGTCTATTATTTCGTTTTGAATCTGTGGGGCTTTTGGTTTCTTGTCAGGTTTCAATATTCATAGCAATTTCAACTAATTAGAGGTTTTTTGTTTAAATATAACGGTATTAACTTTCTTCAAGAACTATGAACCGAATAAAAAATAAGCATTGGTCAAAGTATGACACTATTCCATGATTAATTTAGTCCTCTCTTTCTTCTAGATCTTTGTAATAAACCTGCTCTCCAATTTGATTTAGCCATTCATTATAGGCCTAGTGGAGGCGCGGAGGCTGAGCGGTAAAGCGCTTGGCTTTTGAACCAGGGGTCCTGGGTTCAAATCCTGGTGAAGGCTGGGATTTTTATTTCGGGATTCTTGGTCGCCTCTGAGTCCACCCAGCTCTAATGGGTACCTGACATTAGTTGGGGAAAGTAAAGGCAGTTGGTCGTTGTGCTGGCCACATGATACCCTCGTTAACTGTATGCCACAGAATCAGATGACCTTTACATCATCTGCCCTATAGACCACAAGGTCTGAAAGGGAAACTTTGCTTTTTTTTTACTTTTATAGGCCTAGTATCACAAGCACAAAACCTGTGTAACATACTTTGATGTTTTGTTTGCTAGATTAATATTCTTTTTGTTTGTTAAGATTTCAGCTCCTTTTTTTTTCTGTTGTAAACATTTTGTACACAAAAAGATGACAACATAACAGTATCTGCTAATAAAAAAAAACATGAGTGGTTAAGAAATTACAATTCGTTTAATGTCTACTATTTATAGACATTTAATATATATATTATATATATATACATATTTTATAGCATGAAGTTAATATATTCATTAAACTTTTTTTTTTAATGAAAGTTTTTTTTTAATTGAAACCTTTCGATAATTTAGACCCGTAAAGCCTAGTTACTACTAAAAGAAATACTTATTTAAATATTTTACATACAGAAAATAAAAGAATCATATTAGGATTTATAAAAATTGAATATTTATCGGATGTTTCAAAATATTAAATTCTTGACCATCAGGACTAACGCTATAGACTTAACTGTTATTTTTGCCCAACCCCCTTTCTTATTTTTCTGTACATTACATTTATATTTTCTAAACCAAACTCTCCCCACTCCCTTTTATTACAAATACTAACAATGGTTTATGAACTTACATGGTAAAAAAAGAATGGTACGAACTACTACGAACTGGCACCAATAGTCCATTTAAACTTACAGTTAGGGCTAGCCACCATTACAATAAACCTGATGAAAAGCAGTTCCTAACATTAAAGTAATCCAAGACGCTGGTAGGCTACATACACTCTAGCGTAAAATACGAGTTAATGTTTTAAAATTAATCCAAAGTTTCTTGCAACGTTTATGGTATTTTAAGAGAGCTTTTCAGATTCTATTATATATCACACTTTACCTGTTACCTGTTACTTATCCCATAGTCTATTGACCGCTGGGGCACCAAGCAAGACTTATAGACTGTCTATTTTTCCATTCCTCTCTGTCCTTTGCCCTGTTTCGAACCTCTTTCAGTGTTAGGCCCGTCCATTCTTTTATGTTGTCCTCCCACTGCTTTCTCTGTCTGCCTCTTCTTCTTTTTCCTGTAGGAAGGTCTTTGCGAGCCCCGAAGATCTTGCAATATGGCCGTAGATTTTCAGCTTGCATTTTTTCACGGTAGTTAGCAGGTCATCATGGGGTCCGATCGCTGTAGTAACCCTGTCTCTAATCTCTTTGTTTGTGATGCGGTCTTTGAGTGTGATGCCTAGGATCCTTCTGTAGCATCTGAATTCCATTGCTAGAATCCTCCTCTCTAGCTCTGCAGTCAACGTCCAAGACTCACAGGCATATAGAAATGTGGCCATGACCAGGGTGCGCATCAGTCTGATTTTGATGCCGATGGCTAAGCCTTTGTCTTTCCATATTATTTTAAGTTTTGAAAGGGCTGCTGTGGACTGTGCTATTCGGACCAGTAGTTCGTCTTGTTCCCTCACCCGAGACAATAGCGCCGAGGTATTAGAATCTGCTAACACTAGTTAGCTTTTCATCTCCGATACTGATGGCCCTTGTAACGCCCTGTTGGCTATTGGTCATAATTTGATTTTTTTCTGCATTTATTTGCATGCCGTATGCTGCGGAAGTCTTGTCAATGCGCATCACTAGTCAGCTAGTTCTTCTTGTCCATGCTAGCCCTTCGATGTCATCTGCGATGTGCAAGTTAGTGATTCTTCTTGCTCCAATGCTTACAGTACCTTCAAATCCCTCGAGAGCATCCTATATTTTCCTTTCAAGTAAGATATTAAAGAGTGTTGGTGAAAGTAGGCAGCCTTCTCTTACTCCAACTGTGGTTTTGAACCAGTTGCCAATATTGTTGTTGAAGTACACCTCACTGGTGGCATCCTTGTATAGGTTCTGAAAACGTTTGATTATGTTCTTGTTAATATTATATTTCTCCATTGTCGCCCAGAGTGCCCCGTGCCATACTCGATCGAAAGCTTTCTTGAAATCAATAAAAACATGGAAAAGAATCTCTTGGTGTTGAAGATTTTTTTCACAGAGTATTCTGAGGTTTAGGATTTGCTCTGTTTTGCTGCGACCTCACAGAGTATTCTGAGGTTTAGGATTTGCTCTTTTTTGCTGCGACCTCACAGAGTATTCTGAGGTTTATGATTTGCTCTGTTGTGCTGCGACCTTGTCGCAAATCGCACTTCACAGTAGTGTTTTTTTTTGTCCTGTAATATTCATTTTAAGTTCTCACGTGGGCCCCAACTGGTAAAGAGTTATGGGGTGGGTTAGGCCTAAAAAGCAACCAACCCATTTGCGCTATTGTTAGAACGCCACAGACTGTGGGCCCCTAATAGTCGTGGGCCCGGGTTCATTGAACCCCTTCGCGCCATGGATGCTACGCCACTGGGCCGCGGTGTCAAAATCACGAGTTCGATACCCGGTTTGAGCTAAATTCATTGAGCTTAAGTTAAACTCATTCTGAAAAAGAATAAAATCTCTTGGAGCTTCACCAGGTATAGATGAATATTGGTCTGCCACAGTAGCGGCCTTAGGGGGTGGCAAGTGGGGCAACCGCCCCAGGCCCCGCGCCTGTGGGGGGCCCCGCGCTGGGAGATTTTATTGTCACCAACGTCGAAAACTAAATGAGTGATCATAATCAAGGACTTGCTACTCAATATTTTCGTAGTATATTTCTCATACCATTGGCCATTTAAGCTCTTAACCTTTTTTTTTTTTTTTGTTTTAAAATACCGGTACCTTTTAGTTTCGGTAAAGACAGCCGAGTCTAAGATGTTATCATCGTTGAACAGTTCACAATAAAAACCAAATAAGTGGAAGCAACCAATCCTAATCGTTTATTTAGTATTTAAATAACGCATCTCATCGGATTTTATTAGGAAAATGCTTAGTGATAAAGTTTGAACTTCTTTGCATTATGAGAAACTAGTCGACCGGCGGCATAGCATACGCCGCTATTTTCCAGGGCAGGCCTTAGGCACTGCAACATATGCGACCACAGTGGGTCCCGAACTTTCTTTGGACCCGTGCTAATTTTTTAGGTATATAAATGATTAAATTGAACCATTTTATAAAACATAACAGATTTCCCGCGGCCTCTTGATTTACCGGGAGCACCCTGGAAATCTCCTGAAATGTTATTAAATGCTATGCCGCCGGTCGAAAAAGTTCAGGAAATTTCCGGACATTATTAAAATCTTTTTAAATTAAAAAAAAATATGCTATGCTATTTTGTGAATGAAAATAGTGCGGATTTGGATATATTATTTCCAATACACACCGTGGTGCGTACGCCATGGGATCTTCCCATTTGCTTGTTATAAGTAAAAATGCGTGAATTCATGAATGAAAAATACTATGAATGGAGATAAAAAAATGGCTAATTGACCTTAATTTACGCGATATTAAGAATATAGTTGCACTCATGTAACAATGCTTTAGAAAAACAAATTTGAATGTTAATTTTATTAAATGGACTATAATTAGTATGTTCATGTGCTAAAGCATAAAACTATACTTGCGAAGAGAAGTTCTATAAATCTTCTTAGAGTTGAATTCGAGTTTTAGATCTAGATCTAGATCTAGGAACAGATTTTAGATGTATAAATTATTAAATTAAACCATTTTATAACATATAACAGATTTCCCGCTGCCTCTTTATTTACCAGGAGCCCCTGCGATATCTCCTGAAATGTTGTTAAATATAGACCTACGAAAAAGTCCTGGAAATCTCCGGAAATTATTGAAATCTTTTGTAATTCAATAGTAGATATATATATATATATATATACATGTGTTTTCACGAAGTTACTTCCTTTTCCCAGTCTATTGATTTCTTTATGTCTATGCAATTTTGTGAATGAAATAGTGCGGTGCGGATTGGGTCCATGCACACCGTGGTGCGTACGCCATGGGATCTTCCCTATTTACTCGTTGTTGTTGTTGTTGTCTGACCTCTTACTTTGAGGAATATAATATAGATTGTAACGGGTATATGAAAGAGTCATTTATAACATTTGTAGTAACATAAATGCAACTTTTGACATTGATTTTTTTACCAAAAATAATCAGTGCTTTTTTTTTAACGTCACACCGGTAGGGCGTACTTCACTTTTTTCAATGTGGGGAAAACTTATTAATTTCTTGTATTTTAGCGTTTATTAATAATTTATTTGTAGTTAAAAATTAGGCAATCCATCTCTGCGTACCGGCACCTATTTTTTTTAAAGCACTGAAAATAACTAAACAATTATACAGTGTATTCTCTACTGTTGCTAATGATACGTCCTAAGACCGCACGCGAAGGTCAGATTTTCGCAGTAGGCTATTCAATTTCATTAACGTATAATATTTTCGGATACAAACAGTATCAGCTTCCAGCAACTTTGGCGATGACGTAATAAGTTGTTTTGATTTCCAATGGGCTACTGTGCATAGCCATCGTTCGGCCGTGGGAAAATCTGTGTTTACGTGTTGAAAAAAAAAACAACAACAATGCGGGAGTATTTTTAGCGGTCCAGAAAGGGGAAAAGACGCTATTACTTTTGTGTGGAATGTCTGTCCGTACGTCCGTACGTCCCGTTTAGATCTCGTAAACTAGAAAAGATAGTGCAAATCCGGCATCATAATATTTTAGATCATTTAAAGTTCTCATGCTAAGGCTACTTTTTACTTTTCTGAAAACAAAAAATCAAATTTTTTAAAATCACTCATGCAAGCAGTTTCTTTCAGAAAAATGCATCACTTTTACAACTATTCACTATTAATAGTAACAAAAAAAGGGAAGCGCTTTAATGTAGGAGATGATTATTTACCCTTTTTTAAACAGGTTTATGCAAAGTTTTTTTTTTTTTTAATTTTTTATTTTACATTTTTATTGCTAAGTTAAGTAAGTTCTGTTATACTAACTACTACATTTACACATAAGAAATGTTTACTTTTTTAAAGAGATAAAATCTATTTAGTATGTATATAAGTTGGAAATAATTTAAAACAACAATTAATAAGTTGTTTTTTAATATTATTGCGTCTCATAATCTGATAGGAGAAATAGACGTCGAACTTCAAATTCGCTTTCACCTATCCTTTGGTCTGCTGGACCGCTGGGGCACCACACGAGATCTGCCAACCTTCTTTCTCCATTCTACTCTGTCATTTGTCTTTGATAGAATTTCATTCTGATGTTCTTTCTGAAAATATTGAAACCTGCCTATTTACCTGCCAGGATGATCCACTTTGTGGGCCGATTTTGAGTTTGTGTTTCCACACAAACTGTCTTTGTAATTTTGTTTTTTATAATTTATTTTTGAAAACCCGTGATACAGCCCTTACGCAAAAATCGGGTCTTTGAAAGTGAATGGACCACTGTAACTCCTATAGCACACTTTATTCTTATAGAACATCCAATTGGCTTCAATTTGGCAGAGTGAGAGAGGAGACATAATATAAGTAGTGCCTGAGTGTTTTCTTTTTTATTTGCATCTGTAAATGCAGAACAATTAAAATACACAAACGATTTACTAAATTTTATTAGTTCAGGAACAAAAGTCAGATTATTCGAAGACGATTGCATAATATATAGGGCAATAAAGCAACACAGGATACAGAAAATTTACAAAGAGAATTAGTTGAATTACAGAAATGGGAATTAAATTGGAGCATGTCTTTTAACCCAGAAAAATGTCAGTGATTAACAGTAACAAAAAAAAACTAAAACAAATTAATTCCACTTGTCTTATTCATGGCAGAATTCAAGTCATTGGTTAATATGCATGACAGTAAAAATGTATTATACCGGTATTAGATAAGTACCTACGTAATGTTCTATGTTGTGTTACAAAAATAAGGCCCATAGCTTTGAGGCGGACATACTGTATTGTTATTGTTACAGCGTTAGAGACCGATTAGCCCGTTAGCGAGATGTGGTACGATATATATATTTATCGTACCACATCTCGCTAATATATATATATATATATATAGTCTAGCTTTACAGCTAAGGGCCCCGCACATGACGCTCGCCCAGGACCCCGCGCACTGCTAGGGCCGCCCCTGGTCTGCAAGGTCAGGATTTCATCGTTTGGTACAGGGTGGCAACATGTGACTCGTCTAAGACTTCCCCTGGTTATCATTGCAAAAATACTTCTGTCATTATTTTTTTCCTAAAGAATAAAAAAAAATGTAATGTACTTAATTGTTTTAAAAAATTAATGAGACAGCTTAACCAATATTAGAAATCTATATTGTTTGAACCTTTTTATATTCTTTATTAAAAATCAAGGCGCTGCTGTAAAATGTATTAGTATAACTTATTATTCTGTACAATGACAAACTATCTGTACATTGTAGATTATACTAATGCTATTAAGAAGGTAAACTTACAAAGAAATTGAATTGCTTAACAAAGCTTAACTGAACAGAATTTCGTTGAAGGGTTAATTTCTGAAACTGCTAGATGCTTATATCTGTACAAGGCATAATATTCGTCTTTGAGTAAGACACATCAGGTAAAGATTTATTTCAAAATATTGGGGGATTAATTAGTGACTTAAGTTTGGTAAGAGATATGATTATAGAAAAATGTGTGGAAAGAAAAAATGGCCTAACATGTAAAGAGTCTAATTGTATAGGCGATTCTTGTTGTTATATCACATCTGAACATTGCAAATGTGTTTCAAACGAGAAAGTGAATTTTTGTTTTGGTAACCTAATGAATTTTGTTTTGGTAACCGAATGAATTTTGTTTTGGTAACCGAATGATTTTTGTTTTGGTAACCGAATGAATTTTGTTTTGGTAACCAAATGAATTTCGTTTTGGTAACCGAATGAATTTTGTTCATGGACCATCAAGCTCTTCTATACAGTCCCTCTACGTAAACTGATGCGCACAATATTTATTTATTTATTCAGCTCCTTACTGAATACAAAGAAACATTTGAGTCGAGTGCAATAAATTCCCACTGGAGGCGTGTTCAAAATAGCCAAATTTAATTTTAAGATGATAATATTTTGTAAAATTGTAACTGTGAAACCAGAGTTTTCATTGTGTTGCCAATGGGTTTGCATTTTGTACCAAGTGGTATACAATCATTTGTAGGGGAATCTCGTTAGAGCAGGGTTTTTTTTATACACCTCTTCCTGTTGCCATTATAGTCTCCAGCCATTAAGAGTTTGTGAGATAATAAGAGGAAGGAAATTGTTATAAAACAACTTTATGTTAGATGGATAGAGTTCTTGTTGAAGAACTGCATTGTGAATAGGCGTAGCTCCTCGGTAGCAGTGAAACAGAAGCAAAATCTCTTTTACTAACAACCCTAAGATCGCTCCTTTGGTCTTTATGGGGTCCAAGCTTTAATGTCCGACAGTGTCTTGGTACGGCTAGTTAGGGTTAAATCACGTCACTTTACATTTGCTCCGAGAACTTGAATTCTTTGACAGTCTTCTGCCTGGAGCAACGATAGTTTGACCTGATTCAGCTTGATTTGCCAATGTTTTGTTTTTTACTATCATTTTTCTTTTACTGACATGACCTATATAAACTTGGTTCAAGTATACTGAGTTCCTAGCTCTTCTTTTTGTTTTGTTATTAACTCACACAAACACACACACACAAACACACACAAGCGTGGTCGAGAGGCTAAGTATGCTTGAACTTGGCTTAGCTTGGCTACCCAGTAGGGGGCCCGAGGTTCGACACCCGACTCGGGCAGAGTTGTGTTTACTGAGCGCCCAAAGGCAGCACGGAAAACCAACTTCTAGATACCCTTTCCCCCCCACAGGTCCACAAACGAGATTGGACCAAAGCGCTCTGAGCATGCTATAAGCATAAAAGTACCGCTATATAAAAGTTATAATAATAATAAGAACACACACAAACGTACAATTACATATATTGAATCATACTGACATCCATAAATCCATCCACATCCACTGGTACAAATGCCGAGAGACAAAGAAATAGTACTTCGAGTGTATAACCTACAGCATGTCTCATTCGACAAATAATAATTACAGTCAAACACTAATTAGCCAAGCCTTTGATCTTCTACAAGCTGAGCGCTCCACGTGAGTCAAAGTAAAAAATATTTTGTTTTTAATCTGATTATCAATATAGTCCTTAACCAATATCAACATATTCACAATTAACGCTACCATGCCACTCTTGTTTATTTTGAAAACAAATATCACCTTCCATTCTGAACGTCTAACTACATTTACAATTATTCTAATTTAATTCTTTGCCAGTGGTAGCGAGATAAGCAATGCTGACTTAAAATTAAAATTAACAATTATAATAAAAATTCACCGTTGCATCTACGGTAATTAAGCATTATATCTCCCCTTCATTTACAAATAGAAACATGTGTCAATACAAACATCCAATTAAAGACACCCAAAGACAAAATACACAGAAAACGGATTTCTTTGAACAAGGATTAAGATTGTTTAAATTTTTGTGTCATATAACTAATTATCTTTGAATATTAATTTTTGAGATTACGAAATTATTATTTTAGCACAATTGAAAGGCAGAATTGACTCCCCCCCCTTTTTCTTAAAAAAATGCTTTATTTATGTGTGAGTTTTAAAGTACGTGCAATAAGAGTGCATTCCATTTTGATTTCCAATCCTACATGTAGACTACGTTTCCTATGTGTTAACGTTGTTTTAATGGTCATGTTACATTTTTATCACTCACACAGAAGAGCGTCCCAAACTTTTTTTCTTTATTTACTTTTGTCGACTTTTTATTTTATCTGAACGCATTTCTGCTTTTCAAATACGGACCTTCTCAATTTGATGGTGAATTTTACCTGACCTCAGCGTAACCTTACGTACCATTCACGACCTCAAAATGACCTCTACCCAAGCCCCTATTGTATTGAACTATGTCGTCGACGAAAATGTTTATTCTTATTTTGATCAGTCCATCAACATCTGGACGATGCTTCTTCTCTCGTGCTTCGGAGTGGTCACCAACGTTCTCAACGCAGTCGTCTTTATCAGACAGGGTCTCAAAGACAGCGTCAGCATCTCCATGATGGCCATTACTTGCTGGGACCTGGTCAAATGCTTATCAGGCCTGATCCACCGGATGTACGGCCCACTACAAGCGATATCGCAGTGGTTTTCTCATATCTGGATCACGTATACCTATCATGCGGAGTTCAATTCCATTTTCGCAGGCTTCGTCAGTTACGCCCTCACGGCCTACGTCTCCGTGGAGCGATGCCTATGCGTGAGCATGCCGCTAAAGGTCAGATCCATCGTGACAGTGAAACTCACTCTGTTCATGGTTGTGGCCATCTCCGTGCTCACTTTCGGCGCCTTCTTCGTCGTGTTCTTCAACTTTGACATCTACTACATGTACTATTCCAAGTTCAACGCCACCACCCCCATCTTCTTCTACAGTACTTTCTACTATAGAATGCAGCACTTCGCAATACCCTACTACAGTTCCATTGCCATAGTTCTTCCATTCACAAGTTTTATTGTTCTTAGTATTTGCTCATCAATCACTGTCTACTACTTGAGAAAATCTTCCCAATTTATCGGGAAAACCCACTCAGCTTCGGGAATTTCCCTACGTGAACGGAGAGCTTCCAGCATGCTCTTAGTCATCATCGCTGTCAAAATGGGGAACTTGTTTCCGAGGATGGTCGTGTACTCGGCGCAGCTGGTCGAGCCTGAATTCTATTCGCTAAGACACTATCATTACCTATTCCTAACAGTGACAAGGTTTTTATTCGTATTGGACTTTGCTAATGCATCTGTTACTTTTTTCATATACAATAAAATGAGTTCTAATTTCAAAGCCACGTTTAATTCACTTCTTACAAGTTGCCTGAGATCCTCGAGCAAAGGTTGAAACTATTTTTTTCTCTCTTCAAATTATATGACATTGGATAACGGGATAGCAGGGAATCTTGTGACCATGTTTTTTTATTATTTGACCTATTTAACTTTAAGTACAATTTAAGTCTAACAGTAGCAGAAGTGATAATATAACAACTAACAACATGCTGCTGAAATATCCCATGTTCTCAGACAGGACTAATGAGCTATGATAACATTTTAGAAAGACAATACTATAAGTTTACCACAGCTTTTTATCAACCTGTTTATCGTACTGCTCTTGAAAATAGATTTTGGTTTGTAAATTCTAGTATCACCCCCCCCCTCCTCAACACAATGTTGTACATTGCACAATGTCTATATTTTCTTTGGCTTCTCAATATAATACAGAAGTATATAGTAGGCTCTGTGTTGTTTTTTCGTCTCCCTTTCTCCAAGAACCGAATTAATCAGCTATTTCATATTTACGAAGAAAAAAATCAAACGTTTGTAATTAAGCTTTATTTGTAGGTGCAGGCCATTTTGGGGAAATACTGAAAATTAAATACAAAAATTTAATACACACCTTATAATGTTTCGCGAATGGCCGCGCTCGGACTTTGAATGTATCAAAACCGTCTCGTATAGAGTGGGTATTTAAAAAGTAATATTTCGCTAATAATATATTCAAGTTTATGAAAACCATAACCTAACAGTCCAGTGCGCATCTACTTCAGTGAAGATTTAAATCTAATCTTGGCATAATCACAGTACTGTTAATGGCAAAATGTAAACGATTTATATAATAATAATACAAATAATATCTACAAATATTTTAACCTACGCAAAGGGAAATAAAAACTACAAAATTTTGAAGTCCCTTTTTTAAGAATCAGTGTTATAGCCCTTTGCATGTATTTTGACCTCACTCCACTCTGCTTATAACTTGGAATGTATCGCTTAGAGTCTTAGAGGAATTAATGGTAGGCTTAGAAATCTAGCTGCAAGGGTCAAGCCAGCCAGAAAATAGGACATGGAACAAGAGTGACCTGTGGAATGTCTCGTGTCTTTTGTCCTACTTCAAATTTCCAACATTTTTAAAAAGTTTATGTACACAAATACACGGACAGCTTTAGACACTAAGAAAAAAAAAGGAAATCACAAAGAGTAATTGGCTTTTAAATATATAACACAAGGACTACGTCTATCTGTGTTGTATGTATAGGAAGGATTTAGGTTTATCATGATGTTTTAAATGGAATTGAAGTATTAAAAATTGGAAGAATGTTTTCAAGCTTTCTTTCTTTATCACTGAGTGCAATTGTTTTGAATATATTATGTCCAAAGCTTTAAATTCTAAATTGTGTGTTCTTGATTTTGTGTATTAAAATACAACTTATAAATTTATCTTTTGATGTTTATATTCTTTAAATGACTATAGTCCAGAGCGCATATCACAAGAACATGCAGCCAGTGAAGAAAACAAGTCATTTTTCTTAGAACAGTTCCTGCCGATGATAATGATAATAATAAATAATAATAATCTCCATTAAATGTGAGGAAATTTGTTTTACAATTGTGCATTATAAATAATAATATACTATTAGAGCAAACAGTGTGTACGATAGCACACAAGATGTACATTTATACACCAGTTTCACTTTAGCGTTGTATGTGAATTTACAATAGCAAGTTATAAATTAAAGCAGATAAGCTTTTCAAATCATCTACCAAGTCTATATCGATATAGTCAATCAACTTTGTCAATTTTTGATTAGTAAATCAATTTAATATATTTTCATAAGTTAGTTTATAGTGCCTTAGTAAATAAGTAATTGTTCTTTTTTTAGAGGCCGGTCTAAAAATAGCTTTAAAAAGAAATTCTTATTTTGCGTTAACCAGTGGTTGAAGGATATCATATGACCTTTTTCTAATCTTAAAGATACATTTCATTTCTGAGGTTAATTATAGATCTCGGTTAGTTTGGACTCTAATCGGAAAAGGACAGCTTATTAGATGAAGAATCTATGTACTGTATAGAGAAACAGTCTACATCCTGATAGTCTGACTCATTACTTTATGACGGTCTGACTCACGCCACCTCAAGACTTCCTACCACTTATTACAACCTTGTTGAAACTACTATCCGCTCAGAAATCTCTGTCCGGCGACGTCTTGTCCCCGAGGGGAGACCTCCGATGCCACTGGGTCAGGAAGCGAAATAACCTTTTTTTTTTCTACTTCTACTTCCCTCACCTCCTCTTTCCTCTCTCCCTCTCTCTGTGTTCCTCCCCCCATCTCTTTCGCCCTCTCTCTTATTTAGACAGTATCAGTTGATCAGTGCTACATAGGTCAAGAGGTGTACGAGTGATAGATATGTGACATTTTATTCTCTCGTTCTTCTTTCGTTTCTGCCTCGTTAATATTAGCCATTACAAAGAGCAACAAAGACCCGTAAGCAAAGCAAGGTGATCAGGATCGATAACTCCATTCAAAAGAAATGTACGGAAGCCCACAGAATTATCTTCTCATTACACGCCTAATTTCAGGGTAATATTAAGTGCTCGGACACTACTTTGAAGACAGAACACATTCGGAATCGGCGCATAAATTTACGCGGCACGTTAGCTTACAGATGACAAGTTTAATTACTCGTGTAACTTCTAAATGATCATTGGCAGAGCTCGACACAGGCCTCGACTCCTGGAAACAAGCTGTTTCCTAAAGTGTAGTATTAGAATTTTAGAAAAACTACTGTGTCTTACTGTAAGGCGTCTTTTCTTTTAGTTAGTTTAACGCAACTGTGCCTGTGAGGCGTCTTTCTTTTTAGCTAGCTAAACGCAACTGTGAGTTACTGTGAGGCGTCTTTTCTTTTTTGTTAGTGTTTAACGCAAGTGTGCCTGTGAGGCGTCTTTCTTTTTAGCTAGCTAAACGCAACCGTAAGTTTCTGTGAGGCGTCTTTCTTTAAAGTGATGTGGATGTTTTCAAATTAAATTTGGTAATGATATGCGATCGGTCACGTGATTTCACCGGATACTCATCAGGTAATTTATTCACAAGAGAAACCGCTTATGTCAACACGTAACTAAAGCATCACATTCTTGTTGCTGGTGTTGTTAATGAATAATGATGATGTTGTTGTGTATCTTATTTTGTTGTTGTTGACAAAGTTTTCGTTACTGATATTGCTGTTGTTGATGTTTTTGATATTTTTTTTTTAAAACGATGTTGTAGATGGTTTTTGGAAATGATGCTGTTACTGATGATATTGTTGTTGTCATTGTTGTTTTAGTGGATGTTATTAATGTTAATAATGTTGTGGTTATTTATGTCGATGCTACTGTTGTCGACGATGATATTGTTGTTGATGATATTGTGTATTAATGTTTATGATAGTGCTGATGATGTTATTGAGTGGATGTTATTGTTTTTCTTGATGTTACTGTTGTTGATAATGATGCTTATAATGCTTAGTCGATGTTGTAAATTTAAATGTTGTTGCTGATGTTGTTATTGATTTTATCTGGCAACATTGTGTTCTTTTTTTTTAAATGTATATGTCTAGTAACTTTGTACTACTTCACTCGCGATGGATCATCTAAAAAAAAAATAAACTCAAAAACTTCCGTAGAACGACGGGGATGTCCGCATGCAGGATTCAAACCCGAAACTATCGAGACCACTGAACAACAACCCAGAGTGCATACCACACGACCAAGCAATGATATGGTGTACATACTGTAATCAATCTGATATCGATCGACTGCAGGTACTTGGTCACCCAGTCCATTTAGTATTTTTTAAAACACATTTGAAAACCAGAATATCTTAGATTTTGACAATCAACTAAAGATTCTTAAGTACGCTGAATTGAACTTCACAATTACAAATGTTAGATCAGATGTACATAGAGTATATTGAAACAGGAGAAGAGGCACAGGCGAGTAACTGGCGCCTTAAACAGTAAGTTTCGGGCAGGAGGGGCTCGTTAGCCATGGCTGGCTAACCAACTAGGAGAAGGAAAACTCTGAATTCAAACCTCTGCTGCCTTGC
>JADKLZ010000167.1:22921982-22936009 GCA_021533235.1 Biomphalaria straminea
GACATTCAACGCCTATTGCACTTCCATTACATCCGCGACAGACAGGATGCTTCCTCTCTAATTAGAATTCAGTAATTTGAACATTTCTTGAATATTCTTCTCTCTCGCAAGATTTTGATATTTTTTGTGTGTGTATTCTCAGTTGTTGACTCGCGTGGATCTAGAGAAATTGATTTCCTTAGTTCACCAAGATGAAGTCTGTTTTAATACCTTTTCACTGAGACGGACTCTGTTTTAAAGCCTGTTCATTGAGATATAGCCAATTTGTCTTACGAGTAAGCCGCTTTGATTGTATTGACAACTAGGTCAACTTAACCTTTGCGGGACAGGAACTACTCCCCAGCTCCGTTCTCGTCCCCATGTCTCTAACAAAGACAGACTCGAAGATAGATTTGTACTGAAGTGCAAATCACAGGGCTTCTAAAAATGTCCAGTAATGGACTCCGCACACTTATATCAGGCGTGTTACTATGTTGAATTTTCATTCCATTTGGAATAATAAACAGAAGGTGATCAGTTGTATTTCCATTTGTAGAAGATGTGAGGTTTTGAGCAAATTCAATAATAGGAATTTCGAAAACGGATATTTTGTATATATATATATTTTTGGTTAGCATTGACCTCTGTCCAGTTCGTGCACTAAGGCAAAGGCATCCCCAGCAGGATTCCTGAAGTGCATCTAATTTTATTGCAGATTTGCGAATCTATGATAGTTGAATATAAGATTCGTTGAACCTTAGATTAGATTATTAGATTGATTGTCTGGACTAAGATGGTAGATTTTAAAATTTTAGAATCGGAGATTTTAGAGTTCAAGATTGTATTCTAAGATTCGAAAGTCTGAGATTGTAGATTCTGAAATTGTAGAACTCAAGACTGCAGTGTGGACTCTAGGATTATAAAGGTTGCAATGATCATAATGGTGCTGAGGCTAAGACCACTTAAAACTTAAACAAATATATATGCACTTTGTATTTGTACACATTACTAACGTTAGTCAGTATCAGTTTTTGTTTTTACATTTACATATTATGTCCACACAGTTGCTTCTGCGTTTCTCCTTTAAAAAAAAGTTTTTTGAAAACATTTCGGACAACCTTTTTAAGAGTCTGTATTGAGGTTTACTGTAGTTTAAGATTGGGCTATGTACCTACATGGTCGGACACAATCGCTGTGGTACTTTTAGTGACAAATAAAATCCTTTATTATTCGTAACGGTTACTTACTCATCAAAACTGTACAAAACCTGGCTGTATTTTGTTTATACATGATCTAAATACAAGTCTTTCTCACTGGATTAGTGAATAGTAAACATTCTAATATTCTTGTTATATACACTTTTTTATATTGAGAACGGTTTTTAACTTTTTTGTTTACTATACTTTATGTTTTTATTTTCCAAACTATTTATAAATATTTCTTTACATACATTTTGTTTCATTCACCTTATAAAGTTAAGCATTTAAAAACAACTATACTTATTACGTTAAAAAGAAAATCAGGGCAACTTTTACACACGGAAACCGCCAAAACATTATGAAATTCTTACACCGCTTTACCATACATAATTATTATGTATGTTGACTACAAAATCTTCACAATGAAGCTTCAACTGTTAGGATCAAATAACCGGACATCATAAAAGCTAAAACACTTTGTATCTGAATCAATACCGCATGTTAATATTTGAGTGATATCAGTTGAACTTTCATTCGTTTTCAGAACGAACGCTTCTATCATTAATTTATTCTTTTCCTTTTACACAGCGGTGGTTGAGGGTTAAAGCACTTGGTTTCCAAACCAATGGGTGTCGAGTTTCGGGATTTTTTTTTTAAGCACGCCCCTGAGTTGTGCTGGCCACATGACATCCTCATTAACCTTCGGCCATAAAAACATCTACCCCATAGATCAGAAGGTATGAAAGGAATACACAGTAAGCTAACAATGACAAGGACCGCACTACTTCAGTTCCAATTTGGGTATAAAAAAAAAAGATAGTAAAAAAAAGTTCCTTTCGTTTTTCTGTTTCTTATACTTGGATATATATATATTCTCATTTCCACAAGGGAAATTTTCTTCCGGTGTTCGATGCTGAAGATGCAATGAAAACAGTAGCGCCACAGGAAATCATATCATCGTAATAAGACTAGAGGGATATCTTGTAGAGAAGACTACATTCACTGTCCTCACTATTTCATGTTAATAACGTCCAGCTCTCTGCCTTTCAGATCATTTCTTCGGTTTTTTTGTTTTTTTTTTTATTATTTTTATTCCGTGCTCTTATATTTCAATTGACTTTAACCACGTCTACCGAACGGATTTAGGTACAATACCTGTATTCATTCTTTCATGGAGGATTCATCGGATAGCTGATCTTAAAAAAGGCTCTAACGATTTTCCTAGAAATTTAACAGTTGGTATATATCGCTGACAAATAAATTATTAGCTCATTGGCCACATGGAGAAAACTCTTGTTTTTTTTTCAAAAATAAATTAATTAATTAATTTAATTTTGGCTGGAGACTTATCTAGGTCTAGAATCAACATGGCGTAGTCAGACGAATTACTGTAATTATGCGATAACTGAGCAAGTTTTAAGTTAATTCAATTTTATTGCAGTTTATAAGCGCTTCTTATATTTATACGTAAATCTAACATTACATAGATTACATCTAGATTCTAGATTTAGAAGTAGCCTAGATCTAGACAAGATCTTTGGAGTTTTAAATCAGAACTTGAGGTTTAATGTTAGATCTAGATGTCCATATAATAAACCTGGGCCGGTCTTAGGCCACTACAACCTCTGAGGTCGCAGTGGGCCCCGCGCTTTCATAGGCCCCGCGCTAATTCAAAATATAAACGAAAATTTCCCGAATCGATTAAAACCTCATGAAAACTCATAAAAATCTCCAGAAAGATTATCAAAATTGTCCTTTGTAGGTGTCATTCGGGTGAGTTTTTATATTTATCGGAAGTTCCAATACTTTATTTACTTTTATGGTCACTGGTATGTACATATGTCATAGGTTACAAAGTTCGAAAAGTACAGTTAATTTGATCGCAATTTTTTAACTTAGTTAAGTATGAAATATCAGGTGGCCGAGCCTTGCTCGGTTAAATAATTTATACTAAAAAGGTTATATAATACTGCTACTCGTGCTACAGCCTATGGAAGGAAATGGCCTGCTTTTACACATCCCTCCATTCAGATATCTCCTGGGCCTTTCTTTACCACACCCTAACGGTTACCCTTAGTTTTTTTTTACTGAGGTTTATAGTTAAATCAAAAGTGGCTGCAGAATAGCAAACTCGTTGACCGCTAGCTAGATATCTTGTTCAGTGGATATATTTTGCCACATCCAGGGCAAGCATAACCATTGTCCTCCGGTGGTCGATTAAGATTTTCTTTTCGCGTCTGTGTCTGTCCTCGGCAGCCAATTTTCTGTTGGGCTCAAATATGTATCCTTGGCCTTTGTATAGAGGGAATTGTTTAAGTCCGACATTTACTCTTGACAGAGCAGTATCCTGTATGAGAGAAGAATCTCAGACAAACGCATGCCAAAGGCGGTCTTTTTTTTTTTTTGGTGAGCTAATTAGAGTTATGCACATAAATCAAATTCTTCTATCAATTTGTTGAAACTTTTGTAAACACTTGAACTTCTTCAGATAACCACGTGCTTGATTTCTGTTCTTGATAGCTGTTCAGTTACAAATTAACGCATACACGGAAATAAACCTTCAACTACGGTGCGCAAAATGTTGTATCTATTCATTCATCGATTAAACTTGTTGCTTTAGTGAACGGATGTAAGCCAGTGACGTAGGAGGTGTCAAGTTTTTTTTCCCTTTGACGTCGTGGGAAAAAATTTCATTCATAAATTCTCCATGTCATTCATAAAACCTTCAAACCAAAATAAGTTTTTCCATAATGAGACATTTTTCAAACGGATATAACGGTCGAACTCGAGTTTTCCCGATGTGGCCAATGAGCTGAGAATTTTTTTCTCACTAACATTTAGATACGTTGAAATTTTAAAGAAAATCGTTAGAGCCGTTTTCGAAATAGAAGAAATATATATATATATATATATACAAGAATTGCTCGCTTAAGAGTATAGGATAAAATTCAAAGTCGACTTTTTTTTCCCTAAATTCCCGTATTATCCTTATTCCCAGACAGACCAGGCCCCGCGCTATCAGTTTCGCATAGGGCCCCGCAATTGCTAGGACCGGCCCTGTAATAAACATACCAATAAATAATCGCACGAGTATGCCTTCCACACTGGTAAATCAGAAAATGCGAAAGCTCTAAAGCTGTCGGTGTCAAAGGTTCGATTTCCGAATTAAATCAAAAATTGTTTTAGTTATTTTATTTTTTTTTAATTATTATTTTTTTTTTTTTGAAGTTTAATAATGGAGGTATTTTTTTTTTAAATATATGTTCCTTTTTTTCTATGCGTGATATGGAAGACAAGACGAAACTTCAAAGAAAATTGATAACGTTTTTTTTTTTCTTTTTTCAATAAAAATAGATGCATATGCATTCATCAATCTTTAGGCGTGTCAAGTATCTTCAGGGGAGATCATATTCTAGCCAGGTCAAAGATATTATCAGAAGAAGAAAGACCAAAATAGATTTTTTTGTAAAGATCAGCGTCCTAGCGAATGACAAGAACACAAACATCTGAACACAGAAACAAACAAAACTTTCTGTCGTCTGTATAGTCTCTTTTTATACTCTTAAGATAAGATAAGATAATTTTTATTGACCCAATTAAATGGAAATTCAGTTTCACTTCAACTGACAATCCTGAGGGCTTTCTAAATTTAGTAATTTTACTGCAGGTGTTACTCTAGTCCAGCTGTTCTCAACTTTTTAATCTTGGCGACCCCTTTTTACAATCCTCCACTCTGGCGCGACCCCCGCCCTGAACATATACACAGCAATAGAAGAATAGATAAAAACAATCCATTTTTTCGATGGTCTTTGGAGACCCCTGACAGATCGTCAATCGACCCCCAAGGGGGTCGCGATCCATAGGTTGAGAACCCCTGCTCTAGTCAAATGTGAATATTTGTTTCTTATGAATCTCACTGCTCTATTTTGTGTCTTAATGTTTTTTGAGTTATTGAGTATTGAACAAAGGATGCATATTCTATTATTGGCCTAACCAATGCTAAATAACAATTTAGTTTTATGTTCCTATTTGATAAACCCTAATGCTTTATTTGTTTGTACAATAGTTTCATTAATATGGAATCCATAACAGTTTTTCATTTATTATAACACCTAGGTATTTTGTATTACGGGTTTACCATGAATTAGACAAGTGGAATTTATTTGTTTAAGTTTTTTTGTTACTCTTAGCAGACATTTTACAAAGTGGAAAGGCATGCTCCAATTTAATTCCAATTTCTGTTATTCATCTAATTCTCTTTGTAAATTTTCTGTAACTTATGTAGTTTTTATTTTTTTATTATGTGATCGTCTGCAAATAATCTGTCTGTGGACAACTGTAGACAGTGCTACCGCTACCATTATCATTTAGGGATTAGTCACAGTTAGCTATTTAAATATAAGGCCTATATTTCTTATAAAGATATAGAGCATGTGTAGTTATCGATACATTATCAAAGTTAACATAATAATTTGAGGTCAGGTAGGCCTAGAATTAGATGTTCATCAAATGATATACAATTTGTGGGCCGGATAATATTGAAACGCCTCTGCCTATTTTAACACCCAGTCCGCCCCTGACTACAGGGTACACATCGCATTCTGCGCTTACTACCAGAAATGTATTTCGCTCTATGCATGCTGGTCTGTCTTTTAGTATGCATTTTTCTCATCGAAGCTTGAAATTAAGCGTTCCTTCTTGAAAATAAAGTGTCCCTCCATGAAATAAGTGTTCCTCCTGCGATGGGAAAATATATTATATGTATTGTAAAACTGGTCTTCTTCCTAGCCCTGACCTCATGTACCTCTCCTTCACGAGATGTCTTTCGTTTTCTTAAAGCTGAGCTTTGAACCCCTATCAAGAAAATTGTATCCATAGAAAGACTTTGGGATCGTTTCTTTCGTTAATAAAATCACTGATAATAAATCAAAACCTTCATCCCATGGAGTTCTTGGCTAGCGTTGTGTGTTCAGCACAGACCTTTCAGACTAGTGAATAGAGCCAACATGGCCAGTAACCAGGCTTTGTTGGCGCGAGACACTGCACCGTGCACATGAGTGTTTCTGCTAAGTGCGCAATTTCCAAGATAGATTGTTTTTTTTTTCTCTGCTGAGTGTTGGCGCTTCACTTTCATTGGGACTTGTCTCGGAAACAAATGCTTGTATTGATTTTTTACTATTGAAGGAGAAAAGTAAGTGATTACTATATACCACTATATATATATATAAATACATATATATAATATATATATATATATATATATATATATATATATATATATATATATATATATATGTATGTATGTGTGGGTGTGTGTGTATGTAATATGTAAGTATTTATTTTTGGGAGATTTTCTTATATGCCAGATAACTATAAATATTTTGTTTGTACATCCAGTGTATAGAATATAGGAAGTGTTGATAAGCTATGCATTTTAAAAAGTTTGCGATAAATAACGTGCGCTGTAAAATCAATTTTCTTTCGCACAAAATAATTTCATTCTTTAGTTGGCAACTGTGACCTATTAATATATCGCCCTTGACATTGTATTAAATAATTTGTATATTGTGTCTCTTTATTTATATATTTTTTGTAACTCTTTATCTTATTTATGTTTCGCCTTTAGGTTCCCTTATAGGCCTATCGCCCCCCCCCCCACCGAAAGTTTACGATATCGATATTTCGTGTTTTACCATGTTACTGTATTTTATTGCTTTAAGTATGTCAGTCGTTGAGGCGCGGTGGCTGAGCGGTAAAGCGCTTGGCTTCCAAACCGGAGACCGGAATTCGAATCCTGGTGTAGACTGGGATTTTTAATTTCGGTATCTTCGGGCTCTAATGATTACCTGACTTTAGTTGGGGAAAAGTAAAAGCGGTTGTTCTTCGTGCTTGCCACATGACACCCTCGTTAACCGTAGGCCACAGAAACAGATGACCTTTACATCATCTGCCCTAAAGACCACAAGGTCTGAATGGGGAAGTATACTTTTTTACTTTGTGTCTGTCGTAGCAAAATAAATCAGGCTGTAAACAAAGAGGAGGCAACTGTGTTTAATATTTATCGTTAAATAATAGTTCACTCTTTAATATTAAGACCAAGATATAAGATTTAGATAATGACTGCATTATTGATTGTAAATTTGTTGTGATTAGAATGTTTATCGTCTGCACGTGGTTTTTGTTTTACAAATATTGCTGTGTATAATTTGTACGTAGTTGTTATGTTAAAAGTGTAGCTGTTTATAAGTTTGAAGTAAACATTTGTTTGCTATATTGTTTTCCATAGTGGGAAAGAGCTAAACGCTGAACGTATAAAATTGTCTTCAAAGTTTCACGTGTTTATTTTATTTGGATGTCTGGCTTGTGACAAAAACGTATTAATTGTTTAAGATTAATTTCAAGCTCGCAGATAGAAACTTCAGAAAAACAAAATGTGTCTCATTTCCTCCATAAAGAGTTCTGTCCCTTACCTTTGTTTTATTTTGGTTCAATAAATGCTGGATATATTAGCACTTTAATTTCACTCTTTTTATATGAGAAGGAAGGGGGGGGGGGCTAACAGATTGATTAACCCTTTTTTTTTAAATTGTGTAGAAATTAAGAACGAAGTTGCCATGCACTTCAAGGTCAACAATTTAAACATTCTAAAATATTGTGTCATTTACATTAATTCATTGTTTAAAACATGGTGAATGACATAATGTTCATAAATTAAACCTAAAAAAGTAAAAAGTAAAGTTCCCCTTTCAGACCTTGTGGTCTATAAGGCAGATGATGTAAAGGTCATCTGATTCTTAGGCCCACGGAATCGAGGGTGTCATGTGGCCAGCACAACGACCAACCGCCTTTACTTTTCCCCAACTAATGTCAGGTACCCATTAGAGCTGGGTGGACTCAAGGGCGCCCGAAAATCCCGAAATAAAAATCCCAGCTTTCACCAGGATTCGAACCCGGGACCTCCAGTACGGAAGCCCAGCCACCGCGCCCTCATAAATTAAAACCTAAAAAAAATTTATTGTCACACGATCTGCCATTATAAGTACTCATGCCCCGCTTCAGTGATGATGTTTGTTTAATGTTCAATTAGTGGTTATAAATTTTATTATACAGGTACTTTTATGATTCGACATAATTAAGCAACTTGGGAAACTAATTAAATGCAATAATTAGACATTCATTTCAAGTTGACACCGACACGTGTCAAACTAATTAGTGACAGACTTCTGAGTGCTTAAACTTCAAATGGAATGTTTAGTTTCGCACCGGTCAATCAACATTTGTTGGTGTGTGGGGGGGCGCTATCCTAAGGACGCATGCTTCTGTATCTGTTATTTGCTACTCAGTCTTCCTGCTTCTAGGGAAGTAACTATCTTTATGCATATTTGTAGTAGGTGTCATTGTCGAGATTAAATTAATTCAATGCTAATGAAACCTCAAGACCAGTGATAAGGGAGATAAGAAGAGTTTATTGTGCGAACTGAAAGAAAGGTTTGAGGCACTTCAGATTGGGATAAAACTACACAATATGATTAGTGTCAGGACTGAGTTCTGGTCAGCCTGGGTCTCCTGTTAACTGAAGAGGACAAGGGGGGAGGGGAATTCAGGTTGTTGACCTCAAAACTGTTTTTGTTTTGGATTGTTTATTTTGGTGAGATGTTTTTTTGAATGAAAGGTAACACATAATAGACCAGAGTGTTTTTTGTTCCTAGTCCAGGACAGTTGGACTTTGGTTATTGTATATTTGAGGGAGTTATTTTTCATTGTAGTTATTTATTGTATTAATTTATATTTATTAATAATTGTAATGCATGTTGCATATTTCATTTTGGCAGGACTGAACCTGTTTTATCCTACTGTAAATATAATAAACTTGTTCGTTGAATCCTTATTATATCGTCATATGTGTTTCATTATGGTATTGCACTGAGTACATTTAGTAGACTAATCAGCACTGAAGTATTGTGGAAAGAAAGAGCCTTGACAATTAGCACTTTATGAACTTAACGGAAAACTATTTTAAGTTTTGTACACAATAAGCTGCCACCTTTACATACATATATGTACATTGTGCATAGGTTGATGTTTGAAACAAAAGTAAAATTTGTATTTTTGATTTTGATATTCTGTGGTTTAGAATCAGAACATATTTAATTCATTCATAGAAACTTTGAATGTTGGTTTTGAACGTCTAAATGACTTAGTCGTTTCATTGACTTACAATTTGACCTCGAGTTTAATTTATAATTTCATTGTATATAACGTTACATACACACATAAATACAAATCCATCTCGTGAATACTTCCATCTTTAGTTAAAGTACACAGTCTTTAGATTTTTGGATGTATATTACCATTTTTGTCTCCCTTGACTGTTAAAGTACAATCTATTACCTATTCTCGAGGACTCATTCTTTGTTCAATTATTTTTTTTCATTCTTGTTCAGTAACTGGATCATATGTCTTCCTTTGACTGGTGAATGTTCATATTGCCGTGTTACACTGCAGCTAAAGTGGTGTGAATGTTGGTGCCGATCTATCATCGTGTCTACGCTACTGGATCGTGAATTCACCTTTCAATATAATTTGAAGATTCAGCGTGTCTCAATGTAAATCCACTATTTTCTTTTCTTGGTCAGTGATTTTTTTATAGCTCTGTTCTCAAAATATAGGCTAGTGATTGTCAAGAAGTATCTTGTATTTACTCATTTCAGAAAATGATGACCATGGATTGTAATAGTGTTCAAAACTGCACTCTTACTATGCCGATTCAACGGGCTTGAAAATCCAATTTGTTTTCACATGTATCGTTCACATTCAAAACAAAAACCGTTTGGAAGAAGGGCAAGTGATGGTGGCTGTATTCTATAATATGAACTCATTGTAACAACTCCACTCTCTAATTGTTTATTTATGACTCTAATTGTTCAATCAAATATCTTATAGCGAAATGTTTCTATGTTGCAGTTTTCAATGGGCATTTATTTGGCCAAATATCTTATTGTGGATTTATTTCTCATAAACAATGAATGGATTTAAACCTATTATGGATTATTAGCATGAAGCCACGTGTGGAGTATTACCTGATATGAAAAAAAAAGCTAATCAATAATTATATTGTGTTACCGATATTATATATACTGTCTAGTGTTGCTAATTCCCTCGGACATATAAATCAGATTGAAAAAGAACACAGATCATCTAGATGTCTCTATGAACTTACGTTGGAAAGAGCTAAGCTCTAATATATTTAGTCTCATCGGTCACGTTGTGGAATTCAATTCATAGATGGCACCACTTGATCTGGAGCTCCGTGGATTAGATTCAGCTGGACAGTAGCCGGGGCCCCAGCGTCTTGGAGTATGTGAACTAACAATGGCTGTGCTATTCATGGGCGTGTTTATCATGGAGGCTACCTGTTCAGGTGAGTATGTTGATTATTGAAGATATAACCTGTGTATTTGTATATGTGTGTTTTGACGTAAGAAATCGGAAAAATCCTTTAAAATTATAATTCCTGTCAAATATTATTTTATAATATAATAGTTTAAAAAAAACAAAAAACTTCTCTCTTTCTAAAAAAAAAAGATTATATTGATTAAAATGGTATCAATTATTTTGAATCAATCATGTAATTGAGTTTTAGTAGGTCTAGAATAATAATAAAAAATTATTTTTTTCTCTATAGGAAATATTTGTA
Source organism: Biomphalaria straminea (assembly GCA_021533235.1). Lineage (NCBI taxonomy): Eukaryota > Metazoa > Mollusca > Gastropoda > Planorbidae > Biomphalaria > Biomphalaria straminea. Next base: position 22,932,858 of record JADKLZ010000167.1, read on the forward strand.
TTAATAGTTTTTATTGAACACAACTTTCATGCTCAGTACTCTCTAATCCAATCATTGTCGTGGACCAGGGGAATATAAGAGAAGGTTTCTGTGCTGCCTTTTCAAAAACAATTTATTTTAAAGTTGCTCAACTCTGAATTCTATTATTATTATTATTATTGCTTTTATATAGCGCTACTTTCATGCTTATAGCATGCTCAGAGCGCTTTGGTCCAATCTCATTTGTGGACCAGTGGGGGGAGGGGGTATCTAGGAGTTGGTTTTCCGTGCTGCCTTTAGGTGCTCGGTTAACACAATTCTGCCCGAGTCGGGTGTCGAACCTCGAGCCCCCTTCTAGGTTGCCGAGCCAAGCCAAGTTCAAGCGCCTCTTAGCCTCTCGACCACGCTTCCCACCTGAGCTTTCACGGTGGAAGGCAGACTGGTTAGCTACTGAACTATCCAAGTACTTATAAAAGTAGAAGATTTTAAAGTCTATTTTTATTTCAATAATATTTGCGACCTAACAACCTAATTATCTACACAAGATCAAGGCTGAAATCACCTAAGGTTAGAAGACCCTTCTTTTATTTATGCAACTTTACGTCTCGTGAGATGATTTTTTCCCTTTGCAACTTTTTGTGTGACTAAAAAGACCAATCCTCGATACACAGCTGCGGTCACATGTTCGGCATCAGTAATCAGCAGGGGGCACTTTCACACTTCTTTCTACTACGGTTGTACGGCGCCGTTCTTATAGTTTCCCGTTGATGTATGTCTTGCTATCAACAATAAATCATTGTGAAAAGTTTTCAACTAGATCTGAGAATGGGAAGTTGTAGCAAAAAGATGTACAAGATTTCACGCAGACAGATAACACGAGTGAGTTGATATAAGCCTGGTAATACAAATCAGTTTGTTTTTATATGAATGCGGGATGCTGTCCGATAAATGCTATCCAGTTTGTTTTTATATGAATGCGGGATGTGGTCCGATGAGTGCTATCCAGTTCGTTTTTATATGAATGCGGGATGCGGTCCGATGAGTGCTATCCAGTTTGTTTTTATATGAATGAGGGATGCGGTCCGATAAATGCTATCCAGTTTGTTTTTATATGAATGCGGGATGTGGTCCGATGAGGGCTATCCAGTTCGTTTAATAAATAGAAATGGAAATAACATTTAGTACTATTAGATGTTTGCACTACGGCTTCAAGTAAACGTCTCGCAAGAATAAACGAAGAATATAAAACATTCATGTTACATTGTCTGCTGGTAGTTCATATCGTGTAGAACTGTAGATGCTTAGTTATTTCATGTAGATGGTAAGGGTTTTGAGGTACGAAATCGGAAAAGCTCTTACAAATTATAATTCCTGTAGAATATGATTCATGCTTTATTAGGTAAAATAAATACATGTGTGTAGTTTCAATTCTATTTACATATGGATGTGAAAGAAATGATGTGTGCGAAATTTGTATCGGACAGAGTGAGTTGCTATATTATAAGCTTTGTAGAAAAAGGAGTTTTCTTTTTCCTTACAAATGGATAATATTTTCGTTGTATTTTTTTTAACAGATAGTGTCTCCTTATCAAAAGGATCTGTACACTTTAAAATAGTTTTGAGCTATTTCCCTTCCTAATTAGCCCCAGTGAGTCTTTGGAAAACTCCATTCATCCATTCTGGGGCGTTCCATTTAAATCAATTCTCTCCCTTGTTAGTATTAATAGAACGAAGGTCACCCGGGAGTTATCTTATTACTAGGTAAATTTTCGCTTCGTACTGTGTGCTACTTAAGAAGTTAAGACACTGCGCTTGAGTAAGAGACACATCATTAGGTTTTTATTTTCGCACATATCATTTAACATAATGTTGGTTTTGCATTGTAGTATATATTGTTACGAATCTCACTATCCAGGCTCTCTGCAAACTGCACCATGCACCACCAACTGAAAGAACTTGACAACGCCGAGCTCCAAAGTAACGAAAAAAGTTTAATGTCAATAAATAACAGCCAATATTGTACAATTGGCAGCACGTAACATAAGACTGTACAAATAGCTCTCCTATAACACCGTATGGCCGTATCAACTCTTGCGCTGGTCTCTCTGTCTCGCCTCGAACTTGTACTGAGCCGTCGTAACGAACCGTAGATCGGGAAGTTGTGACTTCCTTGTCTCTGATACCTGCGCTTCTTATATAGGGACCCTGCTGGCCTTCTCGAATCGGACAGAACGCCCCTCGACGTTTCTAGGTGGTCAGATGACTATAATTCTCGTGACGCTCCTGAGCTCTGTTCACCCTGCCGATGTTTCGCGAACCGGCTCGTCTAGGTTGACCGTCCTAACTCGTCACGCTTGACCGCTCGTCTGGCCTGGGGCGATTTGTGTCGGCTGACTACACACACCAATTACCCCCCTTCCATCTGTGCCACCACCAGGATTATAACAATATGTTGAGGTGTCAGGATCAAAACATCAGCTCAAGTTGGGTTAAACCTGGTAGAAACACAACACAGAGTATATTTTATTTTTCACCTTGTAAACTCGGCTCTATTCGCACTGTTACAGCATATAGCCATAGAATGTGTTATTCCTATGGGATGTCTGGTAGCCATTGGTTAGAATCATGAATCGGTACTAATAAAATAAATGCATATATATTCTAAAGGTTACGAAGCTTGTTGTCTTGTTATCTATACGTAAAGCTTCTTTAAGCCATGGCCTGTGGACCAGTAGATCACTCCTTTAAACTGTGAGCTGTTGACCAAGTGTGAGTACTTATAAATTACCACGTTGGTAACCACAACGGTCATGTACCACGTGAATTATAATGTCTGATGAATTTAAAGATAGATTATAGTTTTATTTATTTGAATATAATTATAGATTGTCGAATTAATTAATGCTGCCTTTTTTAATATACACCTATGTAATAGTCCTAGCATTTACAGATTGTACATAAATTTATATGACTTTAAACGTATCAACTTTTCATTATATTCTTTACAATGTGTAGTATAATACACAATTATAACACGCATTTATTAATGCTATTGTTTATATACCTAACTAAATACTGCCTACGTATCTATCTATCTATCAATCTATCTATCTATCTATCTATCTATCTATCTATCTATCTATCTATCTATCTATCTATCTATCTATCTATCT
>JADKLZ010000167.1:22986029-23004446 GCA_021533235.1 Biomphalaria straminea
TCAAGTTACTCTTTAGCTACCATCAGGTACGTCGTCAAGTTACTCTTTAGCTACCATCAGGTAGGTCGTCATGTTACTCTTTAGCTACCACGAGTCACACTTTTTTTCTGTTCTAAAACCGAACAATTAATAACTTAAACACATCGGTTTATCAATCTTATTAATTCTAATGCTTATTAATATTATAATCTCTAAACAACATGTTCTGTAGTTCCCAATATGTTTTTTAAACATCTACAAAAACTCAAATACCATTCAATGAATAACAAGACTATGCGAACAATAACAAGATTACCACTAAGTAGGTCGTCATGTTACTCTTTAGCTGTCAGACCCGCCTATTCGCAAGATGTTTCGGATGTTCCTTCTAAGTTGAAAATTTTTCGTATCTCTTCTAGTTTTGGCGCCCTGAGTGTGACAGACGGACAGCGGACAGACGGACATTTTGCACAAACCTAATAGCAGCTTATCCTCTTACGGGGGCCGTAAAAAAAACGTCGGGAATACATCAAAGACTAGACGCATGTCATTGACAAGAGATTTTGTCCAAGGCAAAAGACAGCTATGAATGGAGAAAGACCGTCGGCAGATCATTTGTGGTGTCCTAACAATTCAATAGAGTAAGGGATAGGTAAAGGTGAAGATAAGGCAGCATCATTTATTAACTCTTTCTCTCCGTAATTATATTTCCACGTTTCGAATGAATTTTTTATTGTTCAAAACTATTTCACTACCTGTTATAATTGACTTCAATAGTTATGTTGTTTGTAATCAGAAAATGTTGAATTTGTATAGAATTAAGGGGGAATGCATGCTATTTTTTTATTGCACAAAGTCAAGTTTAAACAATTAAATATATAAATATCAGGTGGCCGAGCCTTGCTCGGTAAAATAATTTCTTAAGGAAGGTTATATATCCCAAGTCATTTTGGGAATATTTTAATAATTACAAAAATTAACGATTGTATAAAGACTACTAATCGAAAGAGTTGCTTTAGTGTTATTTTAGTTCTAAATGTAATTGTACATGGCGATTAAATATCAAGTATCTTAAGTGTAGACAAATCACAGCTCACGTCCGTCTTATAGTTTTACAATCCATTTTTTATGTAAAACTATTGTAGGCCTACTCAATTTTTACTTATTATCCTTATCCCTACCCTGACTGGACCGCGTGCAATCCACTTCACATAGGGCCCCGCAAATGCTAGGGTCGACCCAGGATATCATTTTCAGTGTGTGCAAGTAAGGCGTAGATAAATTGAAGAGTATAACAAAGTAAAAGTAACTCACGGGTTTACGCAATTTAAGTGTAAAGAATGGACCTCATTCACCAATCGCCACTTCATAATATTTATAAAACAATGAAAAAAAAAGTATCTCGTGACAGCCTTTATGGATTACATAATTTGTATAGAAGATATAGAGAATCACATGGCTAAATGTTGTTGCTTAACGACTGTTGAATGAGGCCCGTTTACGAAACCTTTACAACACAATAACTGATCATACATCAAATTTAATTTCATTATTTTCTTCGATAGTTTCATAATAGATCAATCCACAATAAGATGGTGCGCAAATGTTTAAATAGGCCAATGGATTAGTTGTTCTTGTTTGCGAAGTGTACTGCTGTGAGCCTAGTGACGTAAGCGGTGTCAAGTTTTTTTCCTTTTGACGTCATGTAAAAAAATTTCATTCATAAAATATTCTAGCCAAAATTAAATTTTCGATAATAAGAAATCTCCTTTTCCGATATAACGGTCGACCTCGAGTTTTCCCAATGTGGCCAATGAGTTGAGAATTTTTTTCTCACTAATTTGTAGATACGTTGAAATTTTAAAGAAAATCGTTAGAGCCGTTTTCGAAATAATATATATATATATACAAGAATTGCTCGCTTAAGAGTATAAGATTTAATATAATGAGGTCAAATTAACGATGGTATCGTCGATTAGGAGAGAAAGAGTTAATAGATGAAATAAAGGTTGAACAGATACGCTTTGGCAAGGACTCGAACTGTCTCAAACCATGGACCTCTGAAAAGGCCACTCTGCCTAGCAGTGACCTGGTATCAGCAGGCTAATATTTTATATCGTCACCTATGGTCATGTGTCTACGTGACCATTTTAGTACCGGTTTGCTCATTTCGTAGGTCCTAACTCCATGGTTCTCATGCATAAAAAAGAAAAACATGTATCTGTCTTTATAAAATGTGGATTGGATTCGATTTCTTAGAGCATTTATTTAAAAAACAAAAAACAAAAATTTTTTTTACCCAAAACTACATTATTGTAAAAAAAAAAAAAACAATAGTTACAACTGTATAAATATTAGACCTGAGTAATACATTTAGGCCTTATTTTCACTTTAATCAATTTACTTTACACAAGTTTTCAACCAGACGTCACATATATTTTAAAGCCAAGTGGAAACTATTCAATCTGTGCTCTGTACATGTATGTTGACCAGCGTTCACTGCCATAAGGAGTGCTCACAACACAGTTGTGGAATAGGACTTTGGTCGCTATGGCCAATTTCGCATTTTCCCAGACGCGCTTGGAGAGTTTGGCCAATGCTGTAGTTGTCATATAGTCAAAAAAAATCACAAAACAGTACTTCGCATAATAAGCAATATCGCATGTAGTTTATATAACATGACGTTAGCTATGACCACGTCTCGCTCAAGGTACCTATAAGTACATTAATAATTTTGAAAATAGCTTTAAGATTTTACAGTACATTTTACTTAAAAATTATTTTTTTTAAAGCAAGAAAAACCAAAAATGAAACATAAATGGAAAAAAAATCTAATAGATATTTTTTTCTATGCAGTTTATGTATCTATACAGAAACAGATATATGTCTCTGGTTATATAGAGCCTGAGCGTGTAATTTGATTCCGGAAACTAGCTTTAAAAAAAACTCCAAATATATCTCAGAAAGCCGAAGATTACAAAGCACAGTCTAGAAAATATTTCAGTCTAAAAATTAAATTGAATGGCAAGGAAGAACAAGTCTATTTTTAGATCGTCTTGCTGCTGAACTTATGTTCCAAGTGAATCAGATTTCAAGCCTGTCATGATAAAATCTAAAGTGAACATAAATACATATGTAAAGATAAGCATACAAGATAGCAAAATATTGAATAATTCTGTTCAATATTGATACATGTTATTAAGGTGTACATTTGACAATTTAAATGTACTCCATTAGTAAGTACATATTAGATCATCAATGCATATTGGTGTCAGGGTTTAATAGAGATGGGGTAGTGGAGCATTAAAATACTCCGTGTTGCTGCTGTTATTGTTGTATGTTGTTGCTGTTCTTGATGTTGATGTTGCTGTTGCCTTTGTTATTGTTGTTGCTAATGCTGTTGTCGTTTCTTATGTAAATGTTCTATTGTTGTTGCTATCATTACTTTTATCGCTGCTGTTGTTGTAGTTGTTGAATTCTTTTTCTCTTGTAACCCTTAATTTCATTTCTCGTTTTAATTAGCTCCTATCCCTTCCCCTCCCAACGGTGCAACGGCTACTTTTAATTTTCTAAAAGCAAACCGTTTAATTTATAAAATTAATTATGCAAGCGATTTTTTAATAACAAAACACCAATTCTAAAACAATTACTTCAATGTAAGGGAGGAAATGTTACTATAAGAAACGCTCCCAATCAATGCATATCACGCACATTTTTTTATAACAGCAGATGTGACGGAAAAACAAAAGTCTCTTGGCTAACAAATTGAAAGTACTCCGAGTTCAAGAGACCAAACATTTCGAGATAAAACGTTTTAAAATGTCACTGAAAGTTCCATCCGATTTACTCTCCCACGCGTTTTCATAGAGAACATTGCACCTGAGACTAAGCTTACTATAGAAGCAAGACAAGGCCCTGTGCCATTCCGATGTATCCACATATATTTTTGACCAAGCTTGTTATAATCAAGTCACTTTGTCTGTCTAGTCAATATCATGTCTACGTATTTCTCCCACTTCCCAAACGTTGAACCAACATTCACTGTCAAAGACAACTCATGAAGCAGTAAAAAAAAAATTGTATATCAATTAGTAGTAATTAGTTAATTTGTTTTATATGGAAAATGCACTCAATCAAAGATGGACGACCCATGACAATATTCACAATAATGTAGAGAATAAGGTCGTTAAAAATGTGTAACTAAAAATAGACAAATAAAACCTTCTATTTTTAAAAGTACTTGAAAAGCTCAGTGGCAAAACACTCTGGTCTGATGGAGGCTTGAGTTCAAATACCAAGTCTAGCACACATTTTTAGCGGCCCCCGTAAGGGGAAAAGCCGCTATTAGGTTTGTGCAAAATGTCCGTCTGTCCGTCTGTCACACTCAGGGCGCCAAAACTAGAAGAGATACGAAAAATATTTTTTCACCATTAAATGCGGCTTGAAAAGTGTAGGTGCAATGGCTACTTTTAGTTTTCTAAAAGCAAACCGTTTAATTTATAAAATTAATTATGCAAGCGATTTTTTAATAACAAAACACCAATTCTAAAACAATTACTTAAATGTAAGGGAGGAAATGTTACTATAAGAAACGCTCCTAATATATATATATCACGCACATTTTTTTAAATTAACTTTTAGCAGCGACTTTCGTGTACTAGCTTAAAGCCCGGCAATGACATGATTCTAAACTAATTTCTTAATTTTTTTTTAAATCAAATAAAAAAAAAATTGTATAGTGCCCCCATTAGAATGAAAGAAGCATATTTTTGTGCGTTTTGTCTGTTGTTTGGTCTGTCTGTCACGGTTAGATAAAAAAAACACATAAGGCTTTTGAAAATATGATTTAACCTTTACTGTTCTTTCAGTAATATTGCGATAGTTTAAGGATGGGAGCATACAGGAACTGAGCCAGGGACCAACGATAAATCCGAACTAAAGTTTAGTGCGCAAACACCAAGATAAGGCAGGTTTATACCCTGCTCGCCATCCTCCGTCGTCCAGCAAGAAGTTAATTATTTTCAACTTAGAAGGAACATCCGAAACATCTTGCGAATAGGCGGATCTGACAGGGATCCGACTTCGACGGGGGCCACCTCGTAATCGTGTTTCTTTTTTTAATTACTTTTGAAAATACCGCACGGAAATCTTTTTACCACCTAGTTGATCACGTGATTGATTCAAAACAACTGATGCATTTTCACTCACTATGTGAATAGTTTAAAAACCAACAGTGTTCTTTTTTATTTCACTTGTTACTTATGTATTTATTTATACACGTGATTACATTAGCCATTATGGTTAGTACAAATCAGTACAGACATTTGGTTTTACTAAGTCATCTTGCCAATAAACAATTCACCATTACTTTGTTATTATTGAGTGATGTGGCAAGGTCAAGCTGGCCGGTAAGAACTGGCTAGTACTAGTGCAAGAACACGTGAGATAGTGTGATCAGTAAGAAAAAGTACGGTACTTAAAAACTCCAATATTGACCAGACTTTGCCCAAAGGTTTATTTGGACGTGTTTTTCTTTGTACATATAAAAAAAAAAGTAAAGTGTCCCCTTCAGACCTTGCGATCTATGGGGCAGATAATGTTAAGGTCATCTGTTTCTTTGGCCAACGGTTAACGAGCAGGGTGTCATGTGGCCAGCACAACGACCAACCGCCTTTACTTTTGTGCCAATATAAAATATATTACGTCATTGTTTGTTGTATATGTTTTGAGTGAACGTAAAAGATAGAGCGGAAATAAAAGAGTTCTCTAATGTCTACCTTAATGAAGACAAGTCTCGTTATATTATTAATTGTTAAATTGTAATGTCTACAGTAGTTTTATTAATCTGTAACAACAGAACATGGTGTCAGAAGGGTCAGATCTTGTGATCTGCTGTCAGAAGAGTCAGATCTTGTGATCTTGTGTCAGATCTTGCGACAGATCTGGAAGGTAGTGGCTTCTAAATAACTTTTAAGTACATTGATTGTATTTGTATCAAGTGGTATATCACTAGTTCATTGAATTGTTTTAGATCTAGACATCTAGACATAGAATCTAGAATCTATACGCTCTCCGAATAATGGAATTATTCGATCCTCCTAGACCGTTGTCACTAGACGGCAATCTATCTGAAAGATGGAAAAAATGGAGACAAAGTTTTGAACTATTTATGGTTGCCACTGAAAGGAACACGAAGCCCGAACCAGTGAAGAAAGCTTTACTGCTACACCTGATCGGTGAACCCGCTCGAGACATCTACAATACTTTTGAAGTAATTGAAGATGAGACTGTAGACAAACTCATTGAAAGGTTTCAGAATCATTTTATGCCTAAGTCCAACACTGTTTATGACAGATTTAAATTCTTCACAAGAAGTCAGAAGGATGGTGAAACGTTTGAACAGTACTATACAGATTTAAAGAATTTGTCCAAAGAATGTAAGTTTGACAACCTTCATGAGGAACTCATCAGAGATCGATTGGTATGTGGCATACAGTCGGATCGAGTGAGAGAGAGACTTCTGAGAGACGTAGACTTAACTTTAGAGAAAGCAGCAAGCATCATTCGTGCTGACGAACATACACAGAACCAAATGATGAATATGAAAGTGGATATGAAAGGACTACAAATAGATGCTGCTAGTAAAGTAAAGAGGACAGAAGACAGAATGCCAGTTAAAAACTCACACGAGAGTATGGCAAGGAACCATGGAACAAGTACCATTAAAGATTGCAGATCTTGTGGTAGATCGCATAGAAAACACAATTGCCCAGCATTCGGACAGACATGCCGAAAATGTAAAAAGAAAAATCATTTCGCTGCAAAATGTCGTTCGAAATATTTCAAGGCTGTTGATTTGCTGGAAGATGAAAGTCAAGCAAGCCAAATAAATGAGTTATGGTTTGAGGCAATTGGCACTGACAACAATGTCAGAGTTTGGATGGTTGATGTCAATATTATGGGAAAGATGGTCAAAATGAAGATTGACACAGGAGCACAAGCTAATGTGATATCAGAGTCAACGTGGAACATTTTAGAAACTGATAGTCAGTTAAAACAGTCAAATACTACCCTACGAGCATTAGGGGATGAAGCATTAGAACTGAAGGGAGTTGCATCAGTCACATTTAAAGTCGGCGATGTGGAAGTCAAAGATGATCTGTATGTGATCAAGAAAGAAATAAACCCAGTTCTAGGTATGAAGACATCTATTGCTTTGAAACTAATTGAAGCAAAAGAAAACGTCGAAGTACATATTGTCAAGCGACAAAATGAAGTTCCACGAGAGTTGATGCCGAGAAATCAACTAACAACAACTAGTAGACCAAAGTCAGGTTCTCAATTGCATGAAGATGATAAACTATTACGTGCTCAAGAGAAATCGAGACCAGATGAGGACATGATTAAGAAAAATTATAGCGCAACAGGAAAGTTTCCCGGAAGTGATCAGAAGATAAAAGAAATTCGTCGCAAAACTGAAGCTGATGTTAAACTATTCAAAAGAAACAATGTGAAGAAAAAATTGCTACCTCATGCTGTACCAGACAGACCATGGAAAAAGGTTGCGACAGATTTGTTTGAATGGCGAAACAATGATTATTTGCTAGTTGTGGACTATTTCTCAAAATACCCTGAAATAAAACGACTGGAGAACAAAACAGCAGAATGTGTTATCAGAGCACTGAAAGGTATTTTTGCTAGACATGGCATACCAGAAGAAATAGTGAGCGACAATATGCCATTCAACAGTTATCAATATAGAGAGTTTGCTTCTGAATGGAATTTCAAGATAACCACATCAAGCCCCAGGTACCCTCAATCAAATGGTCAAAGTGAGGTGTATGTTGGTATCGTAAAGCAGATATTCAACAAAGCATACAAAAGTGGGAAAGATCCATATCTCGCTATGCTCGAGTATAGAAATACTCCAATAAGTGGACTGCCGTATTCACCATCACAACTGCTGATGAGTAGAAGACTCAGGGACATAATTCCAACTGATCCCAAACTATTTGAACCATCGATAGCTGAAAATGCAGAGAGATTACTCAACGAACGACAGATGAAAATCAAAGTAAAATATGATGCAAAAGCAAGACTGCCTAAAGATTATTCTGTCGGAGAGAAGGTGAGAGTGCGTCTAGGACAAACATGGCAGAAAGCTGTCGTCATTAAGAAACATCCATCACCCAGATCTTATATCATAAAGACAAATGATGGAAAAACCTACAGAAGAAACCAACGGTTTTTGAACAAGAGTTTTGATGAAGACATCTCTGGGTACTATGATACTGACGAAGACAATGAACAACAAACTGTTAGAACAACTGAAACAGACAGTTATAGACCAACGTCTAGAGAACTTGTTGTGCCAGTCAAAACAACCAGAAGTTGCCGAGTTGTTAAGATTCCATCTAGATATCAGTAGGCCCTATTAAGAACTTTAAAAGGAAGGATGTGCCAATATAAAATATATTACGTCATTGTTTGTTGTATATGTTTTGAGTGAACGTAAAAGATAGAGCGGAAATAAAAGAGTTCTCTAATGTCTACCTTAATGAAGACAAGTCTCGTTATATTATTTATTGTTAAATTGTAATGTCTACAGTAGTTTTATTAATCTGTGACAACAGAACAACTTTCCCCAACTAAAGTCAGGTACCCATTAGAGTTGGGTGGACTCAGGGGCGCCCTAAAATCCCGAAATTCAAAATCCAAGTCTTATCGGGATTCGAACCCAGGACCTCAGGTACGGAAGCCGAGCGCTTAACCATTCGACCACCGCGCCCCCTTTTGTACATATATCCACTAGTTATTGTACACTTTGAGTCTAGACGCTCACGCATCCCCCTCCCTCTCCTTGTAAACATGGGTAAAGAAAGCATTAAAGGTTATTGTTCAGTGTTCTAGTCTCTTGACAAATCTAGCAGCGCTTACCCTCGTGTTTGTATGAGATCATGTAGACTTTGTCATTATTTGTCTGTTATTCCATTGACACTGACATTGGTTCTACCCATTGCAGAATACTGTAATTGATAGTATTGAAGCAAAGAATAATGGTCTAAACGTGAGTCTACTTTGAAGGAAATTGAAATAAGAGAATTGTGGACAACAACAAAACACAGAAAAGTACAACAATAACTAACATGTAAAGACCGTTTTAAAAATCAATACATCTATTTTTCTCTGTGTTATTTCTCTATCAGGTTATACTGCTACTGTGGATGATGTGGCAAAGCTTCACTCTGATCTCTTCTCCAACTATAAACGAGTTATCCCGCCTGTCTACCAGCAGAACCATGCAGTTCAAGTTCGGTTGTCTCTCTTTCTTTTAATGATACATGATTTGGTAAGAAAATACGAACATTTAAGCTTAGAGAGTAAGTGACTATGGAAGTTATCTGTAGTAACAAAAAACAATACAAACTGTTGTTATGTCAACCGAAGGGATAATGACAACTGACCTAGCAGACACATTCATAGTCCTAAGCATTCCTAAGAGGATCCTTATTAAGTGTAAAAAAGCAGTACTTCTCGTCCAAACTGTTGAGCGAAGAAGAGAATTATATGTAGATATTTCGGGGGAAAAATACTAACACAGAGCTATAGCTCAGATTTGAGTTTTTAATCACCAAAATAAATCATCATACTCTGAGTAGATTTCGCCATGGGCGTAATCAAGATTATTTTTATAAATGGGAATTGGCTCAGGCAAAAAATTAGTCATTTTTTCGTATTTTTTTTCTCTTAGTTATTGAGCAACGTAATCGCTCTTACAAAAAATCATCAGAAGAGATTTTTTTTAAATAAATAAATAATATAGAATACGTAAACAGGAGGATCATACGCACCTGTTACCAGTTATCTATCCCTTAGTCTGTGAACCGTTGGGGGACCAAGCAAGACCTGTACACCGTCTTTTTCCATTCCTCTCTGTCCTTTGCTCTGTTTAGAACTTCTTTCAGTGGCAGGCCCGTCCATTCTTTTACGTTGTCCTCCCACCGCTTCCACTGTCTGCCTCTTTCTTTTTCCTGGTACTGTTCCCTGTAGGAAGGTCTTTGCGAGACCCGAAGATCTTGTAATATGGCCGTAGATTTTCAGTTTGCGTTTTTTCACGGCAGGTCATCATGGGGTCCAATCGCTGCAGTGACCCTGTCTCTAACCTCTTGGTTTGTGATGCGGTCTTTAAATGTGATGCCTAGGATCCTTCTGTAGCATCTGAATTCCATTGCTGGAATCGTCATCTCTAGCTCTGCAGTCAACGTGAAAGACTCACAAACATATAGAAATGTGGTCAAGACCAGTGATTGCATCAGTTTGATTTTGATGCCGAGGGCTAAGCCTTTGTCTTTCCATATTTGTTTTGAAAGGGCTGCTGTGGACTGTGCTATTCGGGCTAGTAGTTCGGGTCTTGTTTCCTCATCCGAGACAATATCTCCGAGGTATTTGAAGTTGTTAACGCTAGTTAGCTTTTCACGTCAAATGCTGATGTCAAATCCCTCGAGAGCATCCTCCATTATCCTTTCAAGGAAGATATTGAAGAGTGTTGGTGAAAGTAGGCAGCCTTGTCTTACTCCAACTGTGGTTTTGAACCAGTCCCCAATATTGTTGTTGAAGTATACCGCACTGGTGGCATCCTTGTATAGGTTCTCAATAATTTTGATTATGTTTTTGTTAATGTTGTATTTTTCCATTGTCGCCCAGAGTGCCCCGTGCTTTACTCGATCGAAAGCTTTCTTGAAATCAATAAAGACATGGAAAAGATTCTCTTGGTGTTGGAGATATTTTTCACAGAGTATTCTGAGGTTTAGGATTTGCTCTGTTGTGCTGCGACCGTGTCTAACACCCGCCTGTTCTTCTGATATGATTTTGTCTGCTATCGGTTTTAGTCGATTTAATATAATTTTTAACAGTACTTTGCTGGGATGGCTTATGAGACTAATGGTGCGATAGTTTTGACATAGTTGTAGAGTGCCTTTCTTGGAAGAGTGATGATGAGCGATTGGGTCTAGGGTTTGGGCCATTCTCCTGATTGCCAGATCTTGTCGCAAATCGTGTAGAGTGCGTCAATCATGGTTTCTCCTCCCGCTTGTAGAGGTTCACCAGGAATGTTGTCAACTCCGGCTGGTTTTCCCCTTTTCAGGGCTTTTACTGCTGCTGCTACTTCCGAGCGAAGTATCGGTTAGTCGTCAATGTTGGAAACTGCCGGGACATTTAGTATCTCTGTATAATAATAATTAAATAACTGATATCTCAAATCTAGAACTATGTTATGAAATATCAGGTGAATAACGTATTTTAAATATAAGCCTGTGTCAAGACACAGCCATTGCTCTCGGGTTAATTTTTGTTTCATCATTAACTCTTTTTCTTCGTAATTTTTTTCATCGTTCGGACAGAATTACTCATTTTGCTCATTTGTATTTTATAATTTAAGTATCAGCTGTAGACAAAACGATCTATAAATCTATAAACAAATCTGTACATAAATTTGACCTGTTGAATTTGTTTATTTATTGTTTACAAAAATGCTTGCAGCTAGAAAATAATCATGAAAGCATGTGTCAGGCGTCAGGCAAGAGAGACACAAACTATTTTACTACAAAATGGCTGCCTGGTCGTGCGGTTTGCGCGCTGGAATGTCGTTTGGATTTATCGATGGTCCAGGGTTCAAACCCGCTCCCATCCCCCAATGTCCTAAGAGAGATTTGGACTAGGAAGTAATCTATCTTCAACTCTGAAGGAACATCCGAACATGCAAAACATTTTGCAACGGCATTTTATATGTTCAAAGCTTATATCAAGTCACTCCGTCTGTCTGTCTGGAACAAGTTGTATAAACTTTATTTCTCTCACTTCTAATTCACGGATCAAGTTGAAACTCTACACCTTTATTCATTGCAACAAACAAAACATGAATGAATAAAGAAAAAAATTAACCAGTCAACTAATTATCTAATGGTAATAAATTAATTTTGTTTGTGCAACTAACAAAACATGAATAAATTAAAAAAAACATTAAACTAATTTATTAATGGTAATATATTTATTTTGTTTGATATAGAAACTGGTGAAATAAATCTTACAGAATTAAGATATATGACTATAAATGTACAGTTCTTTCCCTTAAATACGCTTCGTAGTTGTTGTTTTTTTTTAAAGTATTTATATGATATGCTTGTTTTATCGTGTAAACAGGACATGAAGAACCAGGTGTTGACAACTAGCGGTTGGTTAAATGTTGTAAGTATTTTTACATATTATGAGATTGACATACTCTACAAACAAGCCGGCACGTAAATAAGATTGTAACAGGTTATTTTCAAAAGTTTTATTAGATCTACATTTCAATTGAGTTATCTAAAAACTGTGAGTAAAGTTGTAAAATAAGTGTAATATCATTTTAATTAGACTTATGGGCCGACTAGATAGATGGATAGAAGGATGGATGGATGGATGATGGATGGATGGATGGATGGATGGATAGATAGATATATATATAGATATAGATATATAGATATATAGATAGATAGATAGATAGATAGATAAATAGATAGATAGATAGATAGATAGATAGATAGATAGATAGATAGATAGACAGACAGACAGACAGACAGACAGACAGATAGATAGATAGATAGATAGATAGATAGATAGATAGATAGATAGATAGATAGATAGATATAGATAGATAGATAGATAGATAGATAGATAGATAGATAGATAGATAGATAGATAGATTAATTTTACGTGGCTATGCAGACCCAGCTAAGACCTACATGTTTTGCCACATCCAGTGCAGACATAACCATTGTCCACAGATGGTCGATTTGAATTCTATTTTCGCCACCTACGTCTTTTCGTCTCAAATGTGTATCCCGCTGCCTTTCTTAGTGATCTCCAGCTGTCTCGTTACGAAGCCGCCTACAACCTGGTGATCACTTGTCAGTTAAAGCAAGTTTGTGCCTAAAATGGTTTATAAAGCGTGTCCGTTGGGCACCTCTGTTACCTTTCGCTCACCAAAAAGGACTGTGCTTTTGGCATGCGTTTGTTTCCAATATGGGATACGTGCCCTGCCCAGGGTAACTGTCGAACTATAAGCAGGCTGTGTAGGGTGGTGGATTAAAAGTGGGCAGTTCCGATGAAACGTAATAGATACCATGTGTGAAAGCGGAAAACAGTGAAGGATGTAGTTTTAAAAAAGGGAGAAGGGGATATCTAGTCATAATTAACTCTATAGCAAGTGATGAATTCTAGTCTATTCTAGAAGAAAGCTCATTCGAATGTCATTTTCTATTTTCATTACAGAACTGGGAGGATGAATTCCTTCGGTGGAATAAAAGTGACTACGGTGGATTGGAAGAAATCATCGTCAGTCAGAGTGCTGTTTGGTTGCCAGATATTTTAGTGGAAAACACGTAAGAATTTTGTTTTTCAAGTCTGGATAAGTTAGTCTAGTAAATGGCTTGCTCAATGCAAAGTAATTGGTTTACATGTTTTGGAGTTTCTTCAAAAATAAAGATGATTATCTCCTATCCCTAACCTCCCACATAACAGAAGGGGAATTCCGGAGGGCAGGGTTCAAATCCGATAACAATCCAGAAGACAGTCCAGAGCGCATACCACATGGCCCGGCAGCTATCCTAACATGAGAACTAAAAGAATCCTCAACAGAACAGTTTTCATAACAAAGTTATATGAGTGTGTTTGAAAAAGAACATTATACTTCTTTACAACAATCATACCATCATGCTCGCTAATGAAATTTAAGGAATAAAAAATAATAATAATAAAATTTCTAAGTAATTTTCCAAATTTATAAAAAAAAAATGTAGAAAATATTTCTGAAACTTACAAAAATTAAAAAGACACTTTTTTTAAATATAAAAAAACTATAACAATAAAATAAAAGGAAAACAAGATTACAAAGAGAGTTTGTGTGATGCACAAACTCAGAGGCGGCCCCCGACGGAGTCGGATGCCTGTCAGATCCGCCTATTCGCAAGATGTTTCGGATGCTCCTTCTAAGTCCCTGGCTCAATTCCTGTTGCTCCCATCCTTAAACTATCGCAATATTTCTGAAAGAACAGTAAAGGTTAAATCATATTTTCAAAAGCCTTTAGTAATTTTTCTAACCGTGACGGACAGACCAACCAACAGACAAAACGCACAAAAATATGCTTCTTTCATTCTAATGGGGGCATTATACAATTTTATTTTTGAAAATCTGATTTTTTTAAAAATTTAAGAAATTAGTTTAGAATCATGTCATTTCCGGTCTTTACGCTAGTACACGAAAGCCGCTGCTAAAACTTCATTTTAAAAAATGTGCATGATATCTACATGTCTAGAGTATTTCTTATAGTAACATTTCCTCCCTTACATTTACGTAATTGTTTTTGAATTGGTGTTTTGTTATTAAAAAATCGCTTGCATAATTAATTTTATAAATTAAACGGTTTGCGTTTAGAAAACTAAAAGTAGCCATTGCACCTAAACTTTTCAAGCCGCATTTAATGGTGAAAAAATATTTTTCGTATCTCTTCTAGTTTTGGCGCTCTGAGTCTGACAGACGGACAGACGGACAGACAGACATAAATTCATTTTTAAAAATGTGCGTGATATCTACATGCCAAGAGCATTTCATATAGTAACATTTCCTCCCTTAGATTTACGCAATTGCTTCACAATTGGTGTTTTATTATTAAAAAATCGCTTGCATAATAATTTTTATAAATTAAACGGTTTGCTTTTAGAAAACTAAAAGTAGCCGTTGCACCTAAACTTTTCAAGCCGCATTTAATGGTGAAAAAATATTTTTCGTATCTCTTCTAGTTTTGGCGCCCTAAGTGTGACATACGGACAGACGGACAGACGGACATTTTGCACAAACCTAATAGCGGCTTTTTCTCCTTACGGGGGCCGCTAAAAATGAGGAGACTTTTAAAATCTTACGAAACAAAAAAAATTATTATGGTGACTTATTATTTCTCGACTTATCTCACAAGATGTATACGAAGTATCGGTGTCGGGACATTAGGTCTACAAAGAATGATTAAAGTAAAAAGTAAAGTTCCCCTTTCAGACCTTGTGGTCTATAGGGCAGATGATGTAAAGGTCATCTGATTATGTGGCCTACAGTTAACGAGGGTGTCATGTGGCCAGCACAACGACCAACCGCCTTTACTTTTCCCTAACTAATGTCAGGTACCCATTAGAGCTGGGTGGACTCAGAGGCGCCCAAAGATCCCGAAATAAAATTCCGAGTCTTCACCAGGATTCGAACCCGGGACCCCCGATTCAGAAGCCAAGCGCTTTACCGCTCGGCCACCGCGCCTCCACATAGAATGATTAGGTAAAAGAAAATGTTGTTACTACCAGTGGTTTTGTCTTTTTTTTTCTATGACAGAGCTCAGAATTTCGCAGAGATCGGTAGCGAGTCCAGTCTGGTCAGTGTCAAGGACAACGGTCACATCTCTTGGGAGCCTGGGATTCTGACAAAGACAATCTGTGAGGTCAACATTGGAAAATACCCATTTGACTACCAGAAGTGTGAGATTAAGTTCTTGACCTGGATGCACACCAATAAGACTCTAGATGTCCAGGTGAGCCTCTGATCAAACAATCATGTCTTCTACTGTTGAGAACAAACTTAAGTATGACAATTAAGAAGGCTGGCTAATGATGTAATTATAAATATAAGAGCATACTTCAGGTAATTATGATGTACATGTTTGATTCCCAAATTGTTTGTCTCGTAGACCCCTGGCCATGTTTAACAGTTTTCTCAGCTTTTATAAATTCATCAACGTTAAATATGTTTCTGTACTAGTTCCATCTGGTGTCAGCTCATCTCAAATTACTAGACAAGATTGACTCTTCCAGCTGTATTGAGAAATGAAGTTATCATATATAGTTACCTATATAATATCTTCTTATCTTATACAATAAAGACGTTACTTCAAAAAAGAAGATGCTTACGTCCTACGCGTCATGCATTCAGTCATGCATATTAACCAATTACTTAAATTCTGCCAAGTCACTGGTTTTCCTGGCTAGCTCAGGCAATCCATTCTATGCTCTAATAGCGTTTGGGTAGAAGGATCTTTTGTACAAATTAAGCTATTGAAATAATCTATTTAATGTTTTTAAAATACCTTTTTACATTAAATTTAAAGGATTACGTAAGGTAAAAAAAATCATATATATGTGTATGAAGAAATTCCATGAGTAGGAAACAAATTTAAATTCAAGACCTGTTTAATTGAGATAGGCCTACACTATCGTTAGACTTACGTATATCTTACAGACCTCCAATTAGTTTTTTTTTCTACTTATATGGACTTCCTGCAAGCGTCATAAGCCAATGGAGGTCTACATAGAACAGTTTGTGAATCACTGATGTACATTTACGTAGAACAAATTAAATTACGTATTTTTAATGTCACGTTGACGCTGGATCTTTTTTTGGTGAGCTAAATAACTTCAGACAGACAGACTGACAGACAGAGTGAGATGATATAAGTTTGGTAAAAATATCATTCAGCGTGATTGATATTTTACTTTTTTGTCCAAAGTGATTTCCATGTTAGTGACTTCATTAGATGAGTCTAAGATAGTACACTAAAGACTATTTAATGATCACATAGAAACAGCTACTGGTTGTCTAGTCAGGAAAAGAACATATCATTTGCTTCAAGTCTCAGACATAGTTCACGGAGATCAAAGTTCTTTAAATGAGCTAAAAAGTTTATAAAACCAAATCTATAAATGAAAATTTGCAATATACTTCGTTCAAAAATATTATATTTGTCATGTTACTGCATTGCAAATTAATTCTTATAATTATGATTCTTATAATAAGGGTTTTAACTAGCAAATTAAGCTCAAAATCTCACAGGTTGAGAATATTTTTGTCCTGGTTACATGTGCAGACATAGCGTCATGAAAATGTATGTGTTATTTTTCAAAGTATTTCACATGATGTAAACTTTATTATGACTTAATTTTTCAATCGAATTATTTTCTGTTTATGAGTTAGGCTACTAGCTAATTTATTTGATATGTTTTACAAGGAGAAATGTTATTGTTGGTACGAGTGTACAGAACAACATATTTATTTTAGTTAAGTTTAAAATTGGGAATACCATTGACTAGAACAACTTTTTAAAAACCTCTCTCTCTCTCTCTTTCGCTCTCTCTGTCTCTCTCTCTCTCTCTATGTCTCTGGTTGTTTGTTTGTATTGGAGATGTTCATACATAACTAGGTTCGGCCCTGCTTCAACAATGTCGTTTTCATCATTTTGTGATGGTTTTTTCTATAGTTGGTTGATCTGTCTCTCTCCAGCCAGGGTCTGACTTTGTTAGTCTCGACGCCACCATATCCAATGGAGAGTGGGACATCAAGTCAGCTATAGCTAGACCTTACTTCTATCCCTCTACTTACAAGATTGGAACTGGTAAGAGCACTGCTTAGGATAATATTGTGCTGCTTGCCTTCTTCTTGAAATAGGCCTAAAATAGTGGACAATCACAGAGAAAATTTATAGAATTGGTTATATTTTCTTTATAGATTTTTTATCATTTTCTAATGCATAGATGGTTGAGGTATAGTATTATCTTGGTATTAAAATTATATTTAGCCAAAATATTTTAAAAAAACATTGCTTGTTGAGCTAGCCATATGACGTCTTCGACTCTTCGTCAAACATTAGTCACGAATTCTAGCTAAGAACTTTATGTTATGGGGTCTAAAAACAAGGTCAAGAAAAGAAAAGATAAAAAGTATCATTTTCAACAATTATGACAATTCCAATAAGTTATCAAGAATACAAATCAAAGTAAACAAAAGAAAAGCATTTAACGAGATTTTTTTATACAAAACCTAATAAAAACCCAAACGAAACCAGTAAAACCAAGATATTTCTTCACAGCTCACACTGGGGTGAAGTTTATCATTGAGCTTATGAGGAAGAGAACTTTTTACGTGCTCAACACCATCATCCCAGTGGTCATGCTGTCACTCCTCAACGTCCTGGTGTTCCTGCTGCCCGCCAGCTCCGGAGAGAAGATGGCCCTGGCTGTGACGGTCCTGCTCTCCTTCACAGTCTACCTGAGCATCATCAGTGAGGTCATGCCAAAAACATCGGAGAGTATATCTATTCTGGGTAAGTCATTTCTAGGAGAACAAACCAGTGCTTTTAATATGCACTCATGGTATGGATATTGTGAGGCTGAGGTTTTAGTCTAATGTAACACCATCTTCAGATACGAGAACCTCACATACAATGTGTCACATAAATCTTAATATCAGGTGGCCGAGCCTTGCTCGGTTAATTAAATGTCCTGCCCAGCCTGACTGTCGGACAATAAGAAGTTCATGCCGGCTTTTGCCATCCATCCATCCCAGTGGTGCTACAGCCCGTGGTCTGCTTTTAG
>JADKLZ010000167.1:23004456-23016160 GCA_021533235.1 Biomphalaria straminea
AATAACGGTCGAACTCGAGTTTTCCCGATGTGCCCAATGAGCTGAAAATTTTTTTCTCAATAATATGCAGATACGTTGAAATTTTAAAGAAAATCGTTAGAGCCGTTTTCGAAATAGAAGAAATATATATACAAGAATTGCTCGCTTAAGAGTATAGGATATACATTATTTTTGTTTCGTTCGTGAGTCCGATGCTTTGATTTCATTATTTGCATCTCAACCACTGCTTTGATTTCATTATTTGTGTCCGAATCCACTGCTTTGATTTCATTATTTGCATCTCAATCCACTGCTTTGATTTCATTATTTGCATCTCAATCCACTGCTTTGATTTTATTATTTTTGTCGTAATACACTGCTTTGATCTCATTATTTGTGTCTCAATCCACTGCTTTGATTTTATTATTTGTGTCTCAATCCACTGCTTTGATATCATTATTTGTGTCTCAATCCATTGCTTTGATTTCATTATTTATGTCTTAATCCACAACTTTGATATCATTATGTGTGTCTCAATCCACTGCTTTGATTTTATTATTTGTGTCTAAAATCTAAATCCACTGCTTTGATCTCATTATTTTTGTTTCAATCCACTGCTTTGATCAGTGGTGTAGCGTAGGGGGGGGGAGGGAGGGAGAGCTTTTGAAAATCCCCCGGGCCCCCACTTATGGGGCCCCCAAACGGGTGTCCGAAATTTGTTTGTAAATACATAAATTAATATATTTGATTGACAAAGAGTGTCAAGTACCAGTACGTTTTAAAATATTTTTCCGACAGAGAAAAGTTAAAGTTAGTTTTACATTTTAAAATGCAAATCTTTAATAGATTTGTTGCCGATTTATTTTACTTTCAAAAGAGACCAAACGTGCTTGCAGGAAAAACTAAGAATATTACTCTCTTTGTTGCCACGAACAGGGGCGTCCTTAGCAGTGCGCGGGGCCCTGTGCGTGTGTCATGTGCGGGGCCCCGTAAGGATAAACTATATATACCGTACCACATCACGCTAATCGGCTAATCCGCCTCTAACGCTATAACAATAACAAGACAGTATGTGTGCCTTAACGCTGTGGGCCTTCCTTTTTGTTACAAAACATAGAACATTGCGTAGCCATTGTTGGCTTACTATTTGCCGCGCTAAGTACTATATAATCTATATTTCAATTGTTCTGCATAAAGAAAATTCTTTCAACTTTAAACAAAAGTTTAAAAACTACTCCCATGGTCATAGCCTATTGGGAAAAAAAACAAATAGACGGAAGCAACCAATCCAAATATTTTATTTCGTATACAAAACATCGACATCCAATCGGATTGTAGTAGGAAAATATGTGGTGATCAAGTTTGTGACAATAAAATCTCCGATCGCAGGGTCCCCTCAAGCGCGGGGCTTGGGGCGGCTGCCCCACTTGCCACTACCTAAGGCCGCTACTGGCCACGAATAAAACTGTATGATATACAGCGTATTCTTAATAATTATTATTCTTAATAATGCTAGAATTGTCCATTATTCCGGTTGACCAGGGTGGGGCTACAAAACAGCGTGGTGCATTGGTTAAAACAATGATAACGCAGCTACAATGAGTGGCCGTCTGTCTGGCTAGCGAATACGTCTGTTAGGATTAAATCTAAAAGCAATATTGAATTGTTCAACTTTTTTTCCAAATTAACCCCAGAGATCCTTCCTTTTCAAGTTATTATCACATCCTTCCTATTAAAGTTCTTAAACTGATTTCTACTAGGAACTTAAACAATTCGACCACTTCTGGTTGTCTTGACTGGCACAGCAGGAGACGTTGGTCTATAACTGTCTGTTTCGTTTGTTCTAACATTTTACTGTTCGTTGCCTTCATCGGTATCATAGTACCCAAAGATATCGTGATCGAGTAATATCTCTGCATTTTCAGTTACCGATGGTTTAAATAGTTTTGGATTAGTTGGTATAATGTCCCTGAGTCTTCTACTCATCAGCAGAGTTGTGATGCTTATCGGAGTATTTCTATACTCGAGCATGCTTTCTGCAAAATGACGAGAAACTGACGAAACTGATCACCCAATCCAACGAAAAAGCAAAAGAAGGTAGTGAATACTATGGATTCCCTGTAATCAAAACAACCAGAAGAAAGAAAAGACTTTATGGGAAGTTGAGTTCTAATGTAGGACTGTCAATAGAACTGCATTTCAAACGTGTTGCGACAGAAGTACTGGACAGATTTCAAATGGGGATGAAGGACAGACCACAAAGGCTGAAAAAATGGATACCTTTGGGTTTCTTCTTGAACCAAGACACCTGTTGGATGATGACACGCTTATGACAAACTGTGTTACTTTTTCCTGTTTGTATGATGAAATAAATGGCAAATCGCTTGTTCAATGATGTCATTGATGTACGAGCAGTTTTGATCAACAAACCAGTAATACAATCCACAATAGACATATTGCGGAAACGGGCTTCATATGGTAATAACGTGATCTCAAACCTTGCAACCTCCTCCCAATACTGCTAACTCAGGCCACTTTCATTTTGACATTCTCAAAGTTCAAGTTCAGCAAAAACTATCCCAGGAGCACAATGACACAAGAAAGGCTTATCATGGCTTTAATGTCAGTGAAGTCACAAATACTAGAAAGCATCGATGTAGATGATGTTATAGATGTCTTTGCTGCACAGAATGCACGACCTGAAGCGATATGAATTGAGATTTGTCACGTGTGCATTATTTAGCTAATAAACAACGGTATTATTTATTAAAAGAGTCTTAATGATAATTTGATAATTTTTTTGGTTAAGTTTACTGATATACTGAACCAATTTGATCTTGGGCTTATATATTTTTACGTACATTATCTGTCATATGTCGAATGCCAAAATGCAAGGGGCCCCCAAAGAGGTCGATCCCCCCCGGGCCTCCGAACCCCTAGCTACGCCCCTGGCTTTGATCTCATTTTCTATGTTTCAATCCACTTCGTTTTTATCTAAGCTCTTAGTTTTGAGCTCATGATCTATATGGATGGCTGCCTGGTCGAGCGGTTTGCACGCTGGACTGTCGTTTGGATTTATCGATGGTCCCGGGTTCAAACCCTGCCCGCTCCCATCCCCCGTCGTCCTGCGGGAGGTTTGGACTAGGAAGTAACTATCTTCAACTCTGAAGGAACATCTGAAACATGTAAAACATTTTTTAAACAAACATTTATTTGTCCACAACTTTGAGTTTATTATTAAACTCTCCTAACCTCAACTATGCTTTTGATCTGTTTCTCAGCCCTGTTTTGTAAAGTACAATCACCGGTTCCTACTTTCTCTTAGCAGTCAGTCATTATGCTTGCATACTATGGCTAGTATAAAAATAATCTAAGCCATTTACCCACGTTATAGCTTCTAAAGTGAGCAAATAACCGAAGCTATTTAAAGTTGATAAAACATTATGATAATAGTCTGTTTATTTTAAACGTGTTGGCTTCTAAATAATGCATATTGCACTCTAACCGCGAGACACACTTGCTTATGTCATTGAGACTAATTCTGTTCCAACCGCTTCCATTTCGTATCAAACGTTACAGGACATCGACATTGCCACTTTTATTGTAACTTATTGTGTCTGGGTTGGAAAAAGAGACCCAGTTTAGTTCTAAGCAGATTGGATCTTACTTCTAGACTTCATAGTGAACATTGACAATATTCTCAATTTTCTTGTCAATTTTGTTCGTTCTTTTATTAATTTACACTCTCACCGTTTTTATTCTATTTTCGACAATTTAGTAACCCGAGACTGACATTATTTGTAAGTGTAAAAGGAAATTTAGATGTTAAAAAAAATACGAAATTTGAAATGTGAAGGGTAAAATAAAAATAATTTTAAATATTTATAAAGTTGAAGTTATAAAGTAGCATTTAACGATTTTGTTTTCTATCTTTATCTTCTATGTGTGACTTGGAAGCGCATTCATCTTGTTTTCTGTTTGTTTTTCAGCCGTCTATTTAACCACACTTTTGTCTCTGAGCACCATGTCCGTGTTGTCATCAGGAGTTGTTATGAATATGATCCATCAAGACTCAGACAAGCCGGTGCCGACATTTCTGAGGTGTCTCGTCTGCTGCCGCTTACGGCAAATACGAAGACAAATGAAAAAAGGGACGATCCGCCGGCGGATGGCCAGCTTTAGGGTTGGCGGGAGAGGAGGGGACGTCAGGGGATTCAGCAGCCACCACAACGACGCTTACTCGGACACCAGCCACGTCTGGAGCAACGGGGAGGGGGGCAGCAAGAAGAGGGGAGTCTACGACAACGAAGGAATGCAAATGTTCACCGCAAATTATTCCAGGGGCGGCCATCAGAACAGTGCCGTGGGGGAGACAAGGATTGATGAGAGAAGTGTGGAGGACGAGACGGCAGTGCGGGGGGCTGAACACGTCTCGCTGTTTGAGCACAAAGCAGAGGAGAGTGAAAGCTTTGATGACTGGTCTTACATCACGTGGGTCGACGTGGGCAGTGCCGTGGACACTTTACTTTTCTGGACATTCCTGGGCATTACAGTCATGTCCACTACCATTGTCTTGGTACTTTTCTCTTTTCAGTAGCAGCTGACACCTTGTAAATAGAGTTGTGTTCCCATCTCAATGAGAGCAAGTACTTAAGACTTAGTCTGAGATCGAGCGAAATATTATGCAAAAGATACATTAACAACTAAACCAAAGTTTCAAAGGAGTGGTGAGCTGTCCAACTAGAGATCTATTTTTAAAATTGCTTTTATACAGCCGATCTTTCACGATTATAGCAAGTTCAGTACGCTGTGGTCCAATCTCTTTTGTGGACCAGTGCGAAGAAGGGGTACCTGGAAGAAGATTTACGAGCTGTATTTAGGCGCTCAGAAAACACAACTCTGCTCGAGTCGGGATTTGAACCCACTTGTTAGGTGGCCAAGCCGTAATCAAGCGATTTTGATCACACAGCCACCGTTAAAAAATTAGCGATGATTGGATAGACCCAATCTGTTATATAAAATAATGATTTCTTACCATTTTTTTTTACATTTCTATTGAAAACCAATTAACAGTACGGAAGCATACTATCCCATTGTACTATCTGATCCAATAACTGGCAGTGTCATCTTTACCTCTTTGTGTAACAAGTATCTTATTGTAATGTTTACATTTTCGTTTAACAATATGTGTGTCAAACATGGGAGTGTTAACATTGAGATCTGTAAATAAAAATACATAAGGTATTTAATAATGTGATTGATCGGCTTGATATTTTAAATGCTTTCTGTTTTAACCTTTTTTTATATTGGTTTTTGTTTTTATTTGTGCTTTAATAAACTTTGATGATTATTGTTTCGGTTTACTCTAATAGTATTTTGTATCATATTATTGACATGATTGTGTTGTGTATGCTTCATTCAAACATCGAAATGTCAAACCTAACTTGTAGATTTAATTTTAACATGCAGAGAAATTTCAAATGAATGCAGAATAGCCATGTTCATTGCAGCCTCTGGCCTCGGTAAATAATCCACTATAAGTCAAAGTTGAATATGTTATCATTATTAAGTATGTGTGTTATAATTGTATTTCTGTACTCAACATGTTTCGCTAGAACAATAATGTGATGGCATTGATTAAAACTGAATTCTAGTTTAGTCCGTCTGCATTTGAACGTGTTGTTTCCTTCCAGGCAAAGTGATTTTATTTTAAGGAGGAGTGTCATGGTTAGAGTGATGATCACACGCTAATACAGGGGGCGAATAAGATTGACAAATTCCACTACTTCATATGTAAAGTTGTGAGAAGGAACAAAAAAGTTGAATCACGAGAGAATACAGAAATCGTATATATTAACTCTTTCTCTACGTATTTTTTACCACATTCTGGTGGAATCAACGTTGGTATCGTCAGATGGGAGAGAAGGAGTTAAATAGATATTATTTCATTGCATTGAAAGTTTATGTCTCCATTAAGGAATCTAAAACCTTAATGTACATGCTATGTATTGGTTTCGTTTCATTAGTTTGTTCCATTACATATTTTCTTGTATATTTTATCAATTCTGCTGACTTAGACCTACTGTCTAATTCAAGTAGAATTGGTTTGTTCTCCTATTTATTTTCATGCATTTTCTCCACCTTCAGTAAGGGCGTGATGGCCGAGTAGAGCACTAGGCTTCCAAGTAACGAGGAGTCTCAAGTTACAATCCTGGTGAAGACTGGAATTTCCAACTTAGGATTTTTCGGACGCCCAACTCTAACTTAACCTGACTTACGTTGGGAAATAAAATGCGGTTGGTCATTGTGCTGGCCATATGACACCCTTGTTACCAGTCGACCATAGCATTAGATGAGCTTTACATCATCTGCCTCCATAGATCGTAAGGTCTGAAGGGGCACTTGTCAATATCTTCACTTTCCTTTGTAAAACGATTGTTTCTTTGGAGCTCTATTTACGTAAGACTTTTTATTTGAAGTAAAGGACTCTATCCAAACGAGGCTGATTCTCATTCTTCTACTCGAATCTAACTTCATGTCAAAAATAGTTTTGTTTCCAATTAATATTGATGCTATGAGGATATGAACTGATGTGTGATGTAATGAAGCGGATGTAAGTTGATGTCTAGGTGTCTAGCTACATGAAAAAAAAAAAAAAGTAAAATTGTAAAGACCCAATTGACATTGTTATGTTTTGTGTATAGTTTAAAACGTATTTTGTCTTGTACCAATTTAAACGTGTTTATTAATAGAAAGTTTTTCGTGCATTTCATTCAGATGAAGCACAAACACATAACTACGTATTTCAAAGGTCGAAGAACAAATTCTTTTACACAATGTTATGTTTATTTAAAGGTATTTCTATTACAACTTTCAATTTTTGAAGGTGGAAAAGAATTTTTTTAAACCCTAATCCGGTAACCCTAGATTTAAGACGCCCCCAGCCCTGAGGGTGGGGGCCCCTCTATTGATATATACTAATTTCGCGATGGCCGAGTGGTTAAGCACGTGACTTCCGAACCTGGGATTTTGAATTTATGGATTTTCAGGGTGTTCCTAAGTCCAACCAACTCTTATGATGCTCACGTAACTTTAGTTGGGAAAGTCAAGGGGTTAGTCATTGTGCTGGCAACATGACATCCTGCTTGTTACGATTGGCCAAAAAAAACAAAACAGATAACCTTAACATCATCTGCCCTATAGATCGCAATATCTGAAAGGGGAACTACACTATAGATCAGGGGTGGGCAAATTACGGCCCGCGGGACACATGCGGCCCGCCGAAGTGTTTTATGCGGCCTGCAAAAAACTAAATAAATCAAGTGTGCCCACACATTACACATATAAAAATGCAAGTATATTAAAAATAAATAATTCTAAATATCTATAGAAATTATTGAAACTTTTGATTCTTATTACTTAGAATGAAAAGGCTAAAGAAACATTGTCTCTAAACGTCCTTCTAAAATGTTTAAAGTAAACGAAGATTATATTTAAAAGCAATATTTTGATAAATTCAGTAAAACACATAAGCCCAGGCCAGTATTTATTCAATGCTATGGGAGAACTGTGTTGAAAGAGTTGGGTTGGCGTGTACAAGATGACAAGGGTAACAGCTTTGACTGAAAAAAAAAAACTTTTTAATAAAAAAAAAAAAATAGAAAATATCCCAACCATAATTTAGTAACTGCAAACTTTACACAGAGCTACATTGAATTCGTGCGAATCATGAGAGTAACAAATATTATGTATTGGAAAGTTTCACAGGGCTGTCCTTAGGCATAGCCAATGTATACAGCTGCTAAGGTCCACGATTGTTGGGGGCCCCGCACAGGAAATGAACTGCGATATTATTGAGAAGGAATAGAGAAACTTGTACTCAATGTTTTTGTTCGAAGTACACTAGGTCTTTAATAAATTGTATAATTTTAGCTTCTTCCCTTTATTTTGTATTTTTCTATTTTTTTCGGGGCCATCAAATTCACTTCGCCATTCATTTGATATATATGCGGCCCGCCTTGTCCCCAAATTTTGTTAATGCGGCCCTCGGTTGAAAAAGGTTACCCACCCCTGCTATAGATTGATAATTACTAATCGTATTTCGATGGCCCCTATTCTCTAGCTTGAACAAAAAGATAGTAATTATTATTCGGAGAATTTTTGGAGAAATAACACATTGTGTGTTATTTATAATAATATAATATAACTAGTCGACCGGCGGAATAGCATACGCCGCTATTTTCCAGGGCAGGCCTTAGGCACTACAACATATGCGACCCCAGTGGGTCCCGCACTTTCCTTGGACCAGTGCTTATTTTTTAGGTGTATAAATTATTAATTCAAGTTATATGAAGTTAATTCCTTTTTCCAGTCTATATTTATTTCTATGCTATTTTGTGAATGAAAATAGTGCTGATTTGGATACACCATTTCCATTCACACCATGTTGCGCCATGGGATCTTCCCATTTACTTGTTATAAGTAAATTCATGAATAAAAAATACTACAACATATGCGACCACAGTGGGTCCCGAACTTTCTTTGGACCCGTGCTAATTTTTAGGTGTATAAATTATTAAATTGAACCATTTGGTTTGCCTGAGCAGAATGGTTTGCCTGAGCAAGCCAGGAAAACCAGTGACTTGGCAGAATTTACGTCACTGGTAAATATGCATGACTGAATGCATGACGCGTAGGACGTAATCATCTTCTTTTTTGAAGTAGCGTCTGTATTATATAAGATAAGATAAGATAAGATTTTATAAAACATAACAGATTTACCGCGGCCTCTTGATTTACCAGGAGCCCCCTGGAAATCTCCTGAAATGTTATTAAATGCTATGTCGCCGGTCGAAAAAGTCCTGGAAATTTCCGGACATTATTAAAATCTTTTTAAAGTAAAAAAAAAAATGCTATGCTATTTTGTGAATGAAAATAGTGCGGATTTGGATATATTATTTCCCATTCACACCATGCTGCGCCATGGGATCTTCCCAATTGCTTGATATAAGTAAAGGAATGCGTGAATTCATGAATGAAAAATACTATGAAAATGGATAATTGACCTTAATTTACGTGATTTTAAGAATATAGCTGCACTCATGTAACAATGCTTTAGAAAAACAAATTTGAATGTTAATTTGATTAAATGGACTATAATTAGTATGTTCATGTGCTAAAGCATAAAACTATCTCGGCGAAGAGAAGTTCTATAATCGAGCCATGGGATCTTCCCATTTACTTGTTATAAGTGAATTCATGAATAAAAAAATACAACAACATATGCGACCACAGTGGGTCCCGAACTTTCTTTGGACCCGTGCTAATTTTTAGGTGTATAAATTATTAAATTGAACCATTTTATAACATGATATAACAGATTTCCCGCGCTAAAGTCAAACCTGAGAGTAGTATCTATCTGTGTATTGTTCTAGTTTCAAGAGTCTTACGACACAATATAATCTCTTCCGGCTTCCACTTTTTTAACCTCCCATCCATTCGCTACACAAATTCATAAGAGAGTTTTATGAAACAAAAATTCGTGCATTACAATTGTGTGTACTTTATTTTATGTCTATAAATTGTGTTTAATCTCTAAGACAGAGGATCATGCAATTTTTATTTTTTTCATAATTTAGATATGATAATTCAATAGTAGTAGATATATATATATACATGTGTTTTCAAGTTACACGAAGTTACTTCCTTTTTCCAGTCTATATTTATTTATGTCTATGCTATTTTGTGAATGAAATAGTACGGATTGGGTCCATTCACACCGTGGTGCGCCATTGGATCTTCCCTATTTACTTGTTGCTTGCATGTTGTTGTTTGACCTTTTACTTAGAGGATTATATATATAGATATAGATAATACAATGTGTGAATCATTGTAATTTCAAATGCCATCATTGATATTTCAATCTTTTTTTTAATACGATCTTAACACAGGCGAATACGATAGATGCTACAGTCCCCATTTTATTTATTTATTTATTTTGGAATTTTGATATTCAGTATTTAACTCCCTTCCCTTAGTTAATCTAAGAACGCAGAAATGATGGTATCGTCCAAAAACACTATACGTGCAATGTATTACAAAGCTCAGTGTTAATGTGAAATTTTGGTTTTAAAAGTTTGTGTACCAAGTGACCCAGGCGTGTCTTAGTTGATTATCAATATTCTAGATAGAAGAAACATCGGACAAAATAAAATACATTTCAAATTATATTGAAGCCTCTGGACTTCTGTTCCCGTTTCTATTTGCGAGTTGTCTGCCCAGAACTATGGTAAATAGGTTTCGCTTGAGTTCCGTATGGATGATGTCTTTCTTCAAGTCTGACCTGCAGTTTGTTATCAAGTCATTGTGATTTAAAATGTGTCCTGGTTTATTTATTTCTTAAGAGGTGAGGGTGGGAAGGGTTAAACAATTTTAAATCATTTTTAGCGGCCACCGAAAGGGGAAAAGACGCTATTAGTTTTGTGAGGAATGTCTGTCCGTCTGTCCCGTTTAGATCTCGTAAACTAGAAAAGACAGAGAAAATCCGACAGCATAATATTTTAGACCATTCAAATTTCTGATGCAACGGCTACTTTTTTTTTCTTTTCTGATAGCGAAAAATTTAATGTTTTAAATCACTTATGCAAGCAGTTTTTTCATAAAAATACACCAATTTTACAACTATTCTCTATTAATAGTAGCAAACACTGGGGGGGGGGCTCCCTAACAACAAAATAACTATATAACATATTTTAAAAAGATTTATGCAAACGGTTTAAATTTTCTGTCAAATTTTTTTTTTTTACATTTCTATTGCTAAGTGAAATAAGCTCTGTTATACTAACTACTAGATTTACCCAGATATGATTACTTTTTTTAAGAGAAAAAATCTATTTAGTATGCATATAAGTTGGGCACTATTTAAAACAACAATTAATGAGTAGTTTTTCATATCATCTCGTGAACTGCAATGTAATTACATGTAAATTTAACACTGAATTAAAGGAATTTTTTTTACGGAAATTTTTTCTTCTTGAGGAATAAAACCTTTGTCCCTTTACAAAACAATTAGAGCAATTATACATTCATTATAAGACATTAATTAGGCCAGGTTCACATCTAACTTCCATTCACTTTCACCTATCCTACACACAAGTTCCGTCAACTTTCTTTCTCCATTCTTCTCTGTCATTTGTCTTTGATAGAATTTCTTCCTGATGCTCTTTCTGAAAATATTGAAACCTGCCTTTTTACCTGCCCGGGGGTGGGGCCACTTCGGGGGCCGATTTTGAGTTTGTGTCTCCACACAAACTGTCTTTGTAAGCTTGTTTTTATATAGTATTACAACACTGAAAACAAAACATGGCAATGGCAAGTCTATATTAAAACCATCATTTGCCTGCATGCAATTCACACAATAGTTTTGTTTTGAGCGGCCGAAGATAACAAAGCGAGTTTCGTTTCCATAGATATTTAGTTTTTAAAATGTTTCTGTGTTTTTACAGCTAGTAGTGGAGTCAGTGTCTCTCAACCCAAGAAACTCGCAAGAATTTTCAGTTAGTGGATAATTAGAGTTTAAATTTGAAGAGCGGGAAGATGAAAAGTTGACCATAGGGGTACTTGGAAGATGAAAGTCTATAGTGTATACTGTTCCTGGACAGTTATGGACACTAAGGTTTAGCGGAGGGGGATGCGTTGAAAAGTTTACCACAGAGGTACTTGGAGA
>JADKLZ010000167.1:23030819-23057026 GCA_021533235.1 Biomphalaria straminea
ACTTTTCAATAATAAACAGTATGTTTGCTAATACTCAAAGATTTTAAGTAACCTAAGAACATTTTTTACCAAATTGTGTGCCCCAGTCACCAATCCAGTTTATTCTTTTAACTCTATGACCAGCTGCTTCATAGAAGTTAGAGATCACATTGCCAATTATTGTGGACCTCAAGTGGCCAACATGAAAAGGCTTGGCCACATTTGGTGAACTGAAAAAAAGTTTTTTTTGAAAAGGTTAACAATAACTTGATTGCTTGGTTTCAGTTTTTCAGTTCAAGGAAATGGCTATAGCTTGAGAAAATAAAATGTCACTGCCCAAGATACACAAGGTCATCTACAGAAAGTTTTTTTTTTTGCTCTTTTTCAAGACAACTTTTTTCTTAATTTCTCCTCACTAATGTTCACTCTTGGTGCGATTAATTTTTAATTTAGATCTAATCAATTAATAACCACAAGTTTGAAAACATAGAAAAGTTAAAAGCAAACTTAGATCTAAGAATACAACGAAAACCTTTAACAAAACCAATACCAGAGCTGTAGTCATATATGCAAGCAAAACCTAGACACTGACAAAAACCACAGAAAATCTGCTTAACACTTGGGAAGGAAAAATCCTCAAAAATGTATGGTGCCATACATGAGGAAACCAGATGGAGGATTCACACCAAGCAAGAAATAAACCTAAGCAGACCCCTCCATAATGAAGGAAATAAAAAGAAACAGATTATGTTAGGCAGGTCACCTTGAAAGAATGTCAGAGAACAGAGGAGCAATGATTGTTCACTGGCAAAAAAACAAAAGGCAGGCGCCCCAATGGCAGACCACGAGTATGGTGGCTTGACGACGTAGAGGCAGATCTAAAATAACTAAAAGTCTGGGCATGGAGACATAAAGCACAGGATAGATCAGAATGGAAAGCTGTGCTTAAATAGCTTAGGGCCCTCCATGGGCAATAGTGCCACTGGGATGGATGGATGTTCCTCACTAGTGCTAACTGTTGGGTTAATTTTTTGATGTACATCTCATCATAGTTTTTTAGTTTTATCTTATCATATCTTTTAAATTGCACAAGATAATTACATCCCACCTGAATCCATGTCTTAATCTAGAAATCTAGTAGTGCATGATAAAAAAAATAGATTAAAAGAAATGTGATGGGGAAATCTAACTAATCATTTTGCTTGCCACATCTTACATTCGCCAAACATGACTTAGCAACTATTTTTATACACAGTATAAAATAATGGGCTTTGTAACATTTTTATATTTGCATTTCATTTTTTTTTTTACATTAATTCACAAACAGGTAAAAAAATCCCAGATATTCTTGTCTGTAACAGGGAGGCCAACTTTTAAAGGGTTGTGACCTTTATCAAAAGTAGATTTTAATTT
Source organism: Biomphalaria straminea (assembly GCA_021533235.1). Classification (NCBI taxonomy): domain Eukaryota; kingdom Metazoa; phylum Mollusca; class Gastropoda; family Planorbidae; genus Biomphalaria; species Biomphalaria straminea. The sequence continues at coordinate 23,032,212 of JADKLZ010000167.1, forward strand.
AAACACAGAACTATTCACCTGAATTCAACACAAACATGTTTCTGACTACCGCTGGTCCTGCCCATGTATCCATAATTGATTGTATTAATGTTCACATCTTGTAAGACTGCCTAAAATATATAAAATAATCTTTAAAATTACCCACATTAATAAAACAAATACAAGTCACATACTTTCAAGCACAATTATTTCTTTTACATGCCAAAACAAAAATCAATTTTTAAAAATTATCCAATTAGTTAATAGACTATTGATAATTAATTATTTTGTTTAGTATCTTGAAGAAAGGAAAGAAATTTTACTTTGATAAAGTGGTATAAGTTGAATTAGTTCCCTTTATTGTTTGTAGCAAGAAAAGTTTCTAAGTAACTATAAAACCTATTTTCATTAACAGCTTTATGGCACAGTGGTTACCACATTATCATGAAAAGGGCTTACAGTTCTAATTCAGATAGCTCATTTTTTATTTACTAATACATTTAAAATGTGATCACCTAGATACCCCCCTTCTTTCTCCCCACTACCCCATTTCAACTGGTCCAGACAAGTGATAGGATCAGAGCATATTGAGAAAACGAAAAGCATGAAATTGCACTAAACAAAAACAATTGCTAAAAATAGTTCTAATCGCACAACTTTTTGTTTGTCTAGATTTATTACAAATTTAATTACATGACTGATCCAAACTACACTTATTATAAATTTTGCATGCTGTATACCTGAGCAAGCTGTGTAGGTTCAGTTTTAAAGTGTATCAGATCATGATCTATTCTCACATCTAAATTACCATCAGTCTGTATCTGAAAAATATATATATATATTAATACATTTATATATTTATCTATGTGAATATATTAAAATATATTCTTTTATTTATTTTTCTATATAAATATATATATATTTTGTTATGATTGACATTTAATTTAAAAACATGTACATTTATCATTAAATACTTGGTTATCATTCAATAGTGTAAAAATAATATTACTAATCCTAAAAAAAACATTCTATTATTACTTACTTGATCTAAATTGACAATATGTCCTCGTAAACATTTAGTCAGCTGTGACAGACTAATTGCGAACTGAGAATCTCTGTGTAATAAAAAACAAATACTACTTGTCAAGTAAATCATATTGAAGAAATTGCTTGACCACATTCATGCTTAACTTACTTTTGGCTAATAGTGCTGGCATGAAAATTATTAATTTAACAGATGCATGAAGTGTGTTAAGGAGGCGGGCTGGCTGAGTGGTAAAGTGCTTGGATTCCAAACATTAGTTGGGAAAAAGTAAAGTTAGCTGGTCGTTGTGCTAACCACATGACTCCCTAGTTAACCTTGGCCAAAGAAACAGATGACCTTTACATCATCTGCCCTATGGATCACATGGTCTGAAATGGTAAATATTTACTCTACTCTAAAAGGTGTATAATGTAAGCATGTTAAGATTTGAATACATCTTTATTTGCTCTTACCATACAACCATATATATAACATTGTATCTTTAACACACATCTTACAAGTTGGGCTACTTAAGTGGCAAGACTGCTACTCTCACAATGCTGAACCAAAAAAAAACAGATTTCAATATTTTGAATCTAAACAATGAGAAGAAATGACTTGTCTAACAAGGATACATAAGCTTCTTTTCTATAGTACAGAGCATAAAAAGATTTAACTGTAGCCTATATCATCCAAAGAAAGTGGGATTAAATATGGTAGCAAATAATAAGTGACAATAAGAGCCAGAGTAAAGCAAGCAAACAAAAATTGCATCCAACAGAATTGTAGCACAGTGCTGGGTTAAATTTCCAAACAGTAAAGAATTATCTGAAAATGTTGACATCAGCAAAACTAAATAAAAAATACTATGCTTAGTTATAATGAAACATTTGCACAAAGTATAAAGCACATTTGAAGATTATTTTATTTCTTACACATTAATCTAATGTATCAAATGCAGAATAAATTAGACTGATTTGGACTAGCCACATTAAGTTCAAAGTCAGAAAGGATGACAAAGAAAATTATGTTCATATTGAGATTTGAATGTAGGTAGAATTTAATTTGTCACAAAATTTTAAAGTGTGTTTTGTGACCACACAGTTGTATTAGAACAAGATGTACTCTTGTGCATTATCAAATCTGATATAAGATAATTCTGATTTCTATTTTTTAAAATACTTATATGTGAAAGAACTGAATATTTACAGCCATATCTCTTAATACTTAAGATTTTTCTTTTTCTATAGCAGTCAAAATGTATTAATTATCACTAACTAATTAATAAATTGGCTAATGTTTTTATTGATTCATGTTTTTGTCAGAGACAAAAAATTATTTTGAAAAGTCTCAACTCAATCTGAGAATGGGAAAAAAACGTGTATGAAATTTGTACCACACCACATACAGACAGATGAAGTGAGTTATAAGCTTTGTAGAAAATTCTTTACTCCAGCAGTTTAATTAGTTTTGAAAGAAGCTAATAGAGTAACATTTCAAACTATTTATTATTCTTTCTAAAAAGTTGATCAACAATATATACCTTATCTTTTCCTTCCTGACTGGTGAAACTTTCACAAGACTTTGAATTGCTGCTTCAATTTCTTGAAGTTCCCCATGCTGGTAGTTACTCAAGATAGTCCTGGCTAGCTTCATTTTTTTGAAAGAATGAGAACAAAAGAAAGAAAACTGTTTCGAGTCTGAATTAAAAATAAGTAATTTTCATGCTGTCAAATTTTTTTTCTTCTATTGTTAAATTGTAAATAATATAAATAATAATAAAATATTAACAATATTATATAGAGTATAATTAGTGACGACTTAGTCTTACTCTTAGTATAGTCAGAGTCAGTGTATACAGTAGAGTCAGGCTAAGCCCAGTAAGGCTGGGCCCCTACTCTACGACTACTGCCCGTCTATGCCCGGGAGTCTATGGTGACAGAATATCCTACAGATACTTCTACTCTAGTTCTAGTGACTAGAATAGTCCAATTTAGTAGATTGATAGTAGAAAGCAGAATAGTTACTAGAATGTAGATAATTACTATTACTAGATTCTAGTAGAAAGTAGAATAGTTACTAGAATATAGATAATTACTATTACTAGATTCTAGATTATTACTATTAGTACTATTACTAGATTCTAGATCTACTAGCTATAACTAAACTAAGAGATCTACTAGCTGTAACTAGCTATAACTAAACTAAGTCACTAAGTACTAATTACCTAATTGCTATACTACTATTGACAATAGATTACTAGAAGTATTAGTATAGAGTATAGTCAATAGTCACTATAGACGATTCTGTCTAGAGTCTAATGTCTATATACGACTAGTCACTATTATAATTATAGTACACCCTAGCCTAGGCCTAGACAGACTAGTAGAATGAGTCTATTATACAATTAGAGTTTATTAGAGTTACAGTAGAGTAGAGTGTACTAGAGACACTATAGTAGTAGAGTTGACTAGAGGACTAGAGACACTTGCCACACTAGACGTAGAGTCCGAGACAGAGTAGGTACTAGGTAACTAGTACTAACTAGATCTAAGACTAGTACACTAGTAATAGTAGAGTGTCACTAGTAGAGACAGAGTGACTAGAGTCGTAGAGACAGTTGAGTAGACTGAGTAGTAGAGTCTAAGTAGACTAGAGTACTAGAGACGGGTCAAAAGTAGATCTAGAGTTAGAATGTTACTGTTAGTGTTAGTATTGTTAGATTTATTTTTTGGTCAATTTTATGAATTTAGACAGAGACTGAGAGAGTTGAGAGAGTGGGAGAGTAGATTATCTAATTATATAAATAATAAGACTAATTAAAGTAATTAATTCAAATATTATACATTAACATTACCTTTTTGGCTATTAAATTCTTGAATAACGATGCCATTTGATCGATTTATAAAAATGTAGATTCTAGCTAGATATCTAGGAGATTGATTCTTCATTCAAACATTGTGATGATTGTGATCTTCACTCTTGCGATATCACTATCACAACACGACCTCAAAAAAAGATTGTTTTGTTCCATTTTAATTATGAAAGTAGAAGTTAAATATGATGTACTTCCGTTTAAATCAGTGATGCCCAAAGTACGGCCCGCGGGCCACATCCGGCCCGCGACGTGGTTCCATCCGGCCCGTGGAGATGTCGGCACAAAGTGAAAAAAAAAGTGTCTCCGCAAAAAAAAAAAGAACTTTCGAAAAATGTTGTTTCATTACGTGAGGGCTCTCAATGTTATTATTAATTTTTTAATGTATTGGTTGCAGTAAAAACAATCAGCGTATTTATAGGAAGAGTGTTTCTATTTAAAGAAAAGAAAAACATTTTATAGCTTTCGAAAATCAAACATACCGGTATAAAGAAGTCAGCATTCTTGGTTTGAGACGTGATTGTTATATTGCACCTAGAGTGATAAGAATATTTACCGAAAAAGACAAGAAAATGAATCGAGTGCAAGACAAGCCACAGAGTTATTTATATTGCAAGTAGAAACCCGAAGCCATTAGTCGACGACGTATGGAGGAAAAGGTGCTTGCTAGCAATGATGGTAGAATCAGAAGAACGCTGTTGAAGCTGTCTCGTGACAAGAACAAGGTGTTTTAAAGATATTGGTAAATATTTCCATCCGCTGAGAGAGTCTACTGATATATCTACTGATACCTCTCAAAATATTGGTATTTAATTGCCTTACAACTGAAACAGCACTTTTAAGTTAGAGAAGTTTTTAGATATAAGAAGCATGCATGGGGCTACTACTGGCGAAGTCCTGACAAAAAAAGTTTCAACCATCACAGAATATCTTCATTCGAAGAAATTAGTAGGGGTGACACTGATGGTTCCAGAAGTTTGGTGAATTATTAGCAACGTTAAACCAAGTCTGTGTGGCTTCATTGAATTATTCATCAACAAATTCTATGGAGCAAGGTGTTCAGTCTGGACCATGTGATGATGGTCGTGTTCAGATTGAACATTGTTAGTCATTTCAAAAAGTCATTGTGTCAAGTGCCCAGACGAAGCTACAACTGGTCATGATTGACTAGGATATTGACACATTTCAGCTAGATAGAAATAAAAGTGATTCAGAAACTTCGTGTTACTTTCTGAAGCTTTTTCTAAATCTCCGAAAACAAGTGTTAAGGATGATCACTATAATTACAAGCATTGAAAACAAACTTTTACAGCAAATTTTTATCTAGACACTTAGATTCAGTGCTCCGACTTGGCGTCTCATATATGCAGCTGTATATGTAAAAGTTGGTTTAACATAGACGTTTCGTGAATTAATGTAAGTACTAGATTTACGGATTTCTAATATTTTTTTTAACCTTTTTGGTGATGTGGCCCGCGACACGGGTCTCGGAAATTAAAACGGCCCGCCGACCGAGTAAGGTTGAGCATCACTGGTTTAAATCATGCCCTATATATGTGAGAAATGGGCCTTTCTCAATTTTTTTTATTTTTTTAAAATTTCCTATAACCATTTCTGGCGTTCGGGGCCCTAAGCTATATATATAGCTTATATCCAGCACTGGTTTGCATAGTAAATTAGATCTATATTAGTATTTAGTTAAATGTGTTATTTGTTGTCTAAATACACTTATAGAGATCAATTTAGAATCTAGAATGAAGTTTAATTATATAATCTATCTAGATATCGTTCTATGTAAAAAAAAAATACGAATGTAAATATAGTTAATTATTAACGGATTAGCGGTGTTTAGCCGATGATTAAGTGTATTTTGAGTTACACTAAAAACGTTATATTTATTTTAATTTTTTGTTATTAAAAAAACATGGAACAACTAGATCTACTACCGTAACCACCGGATCCAGAACTTTTGAGTCCTTTAAAAAAAAATCGTCAAGTAAACCCCAGCCTAACCCATAGGGCCTGAGCGTATACATACACAGCCTACATATGTAGCTACAGATAACATAGTAGTTTATTTCTGCATACAAATTGGACCACCCACCCCCAACTCAAAGGCTTTTGTGATGCATTAGATGCAATAGCCCGCCCCACCTAATCGTCTAACATAGTGATGCCTGAACTACGGCCACATCCGGCCCGCGACGTGGTTTCATATCCAGCCCGCCGAACACCGGAACAAAGTGTAGAAAATAAAAATAAAAATGAACAAATGTATTGTCCCTTGTTAGAGATGAATGGATTTCAATCTAATCTAATATATTCTAATATTCATATTATTTTTGTAAAGAACACAGCGTTTATTTTTCGGTGACAATAGTTGACAGTTATTTTTTTCTTTTACAATGCCGCTGCTGTAAAGCTGGCCATGTCCTTGACATCTTGAGTGTGTAACACATCATCCATCCATCCCAGTGGCGCTACAGCCCACGACCTGCTTGCACACATCCTTCCATTCAGATCTCTCCTGGGCCTTTCGTCTCCACGCCCTAACCCCAAGCTGTGTAACACATTAATGATTAATGCATACTTTTGGTTCATGTTCTTTTAATGGCATCAATGCGAGTAGACTCTAAACTAAAGTCTAAATGCTTCGAAGCTTCAAGAAAAATTATTCAGATCTTTACTCTTTTTTTATAATAATGCAACATATGTTTGATTTTAACAGAAAACGTGTCTGCTTTTAATTTTCTGGATGATTTTCAAGAGCATAACGTAAAGCAATGTACCAACCAAAACATAAAATATGCAAACATTGTTGGCTTGAGCCGCAGAGGAAAAGATTGTTAATTTACGCCTAGTTGAGTGATTTGAGCCATTGACGAAAATATTTAGCAAAAAGAGTCAAGAAAATGATTGCAAACCACAGAGGTGTTTGAAATAAAGAAAATGAAATTCAGAAATGAAGTGTCAAAAAGTGTTTGCAAGCAGTGATAAAATAAATTAAAGCTAAACAAAAATGCAGTTGGAGCCGTCAGTCTTTCTCGCATGACCATTGCAAAACTAGTGGAAGATATGGTACAGTGTTTTTTTTTTACTGACTCTGAGGAGTGCCCCGACAGATCTGCAACTGAAACTGATTGACTTACAAAGCAATTTAAGACACCCCTGCTTGAGAAATTTCGAGCGATGCAGAGAGTTGTTTTCTACTTTGCGTTGCCTACTAAATATAGTAACTAGGGCAACGGGTTTGTAATAAACTATGTAAAATATTTTTTTTAATTTTTTCATCTTTTAATTGATGTGGCTTTAAAGACAGTAGTCAGAATAGTCCAAGAGTCCTATCAAAAAAAAAAAAAAGGTGATTACGTCGTACGCGTGTCCCTAGGTCAATCTAGTCATGCATGTTAATCAATGACTTAAATTCTGCAAAGTGGTTTTCCTAGCTGACTCAGGCAACCCATTTCATGCTCATACATAGACTTAGAAGGTCAGTGCTGAACACGCCTTTTACTTTTGAGTTTGAAAGTTTATGTTTTGTAAAATGTTTAACATGTTTCGGATGTTCATTCAGAGTTGAAGCGAAGCTAACATATAATATATAGGCTACATCCTAGATCAGGGGTGGGCAACCTTTTTCAACCGAGGGCCGCATTAATAAAATTTGGGGACTAGGCGGGCCGCATATATACATATATATATGCTTTGTTTGAAATGATTTAAGATGCACATACATTTCATGTACAAACAACAAATGCTTCCGATGATAAACATGAAGTCTGTCTTCAACTATTCATTGGAGATATTGTGAAAAGGTCACAGTAATGTCCATCTAGGAACCTAACAATTTCTCCCTTTAGATTCCATATTGATCTAATGGTTGGCCAGTGAATACAACTGTGTTACCAAACATCAGAATGTTCTAATTCCAAATCTTCACATACTTTTTGGAACTGCCAGTCGGGACCGGCCTTGGATAATTGGAGGCCATTGGCGATGTGAATTTGGTGACCCCGAATAAAATAAGAATATACAAAATAAAGGGGAAAAATAAAATTTTACAAATTATTAAAGACCTAGTGTACTTCGAACAATAACATTGAGTACAAGTTTCGCTATTCCTTTTCTGTAATATCAAACTGTAGTTCTTGAACGATTCGAGCCATTTAACAATCATGAACATTGGCAGCAACATACTTTGACTATACCTATAGGTACGGACCTGATCTTAAAACGAATTACATGCGTGGCCACCTCAGATTTCTGTGAATTTAACGTAGCTATGTGTACACTTTTCAGTTACTAATTTATAGTTGAAATATTTGTATTAAAAAAGTTGTTTTTCTCAGTCAAAGCTCCATCCTTGCCATCTTGTACAAGCCAACCCAACTCTTTCGAAATAAATCATTTAATAAATACTTGACATGACTTTTTTTTTTCACTGAATTTATATAGTATTGTTATTAAATATAATCTTCGTTTTTTATCAAAACTCTTTAGAAAGACGTTTGGAGACAACGTTTCTTTAGCCTCTTCATTACGAATGATAAGAATCAAAAGTTTCAATAATGTCTATAGATATTTACAATGATTTATTTAGGTTTTCGCGGGCCGCATAAAACACTTCGGCGGGCAGCATGTGGCCCGTGGTCGTAATTTGCCCACCCCTGCTCTAGATCAAACCTACAGCAAGACGAAAGGGGGGGGGGGTTGTCAGCTGGCAGGGTATGAACCCGCGGGACCATATATAGCGTGACCTCCTGTTGGCTGTGTATATAGACGACCGACCGACCAACAGTTCAGCGCGCATACTGCACGGCGAGACAGACAGCCATCCATGCCTGTTCAAGATATAGAGTCTAGACCTCCAGAATATATTTAATCATTAGATTTTTATGTTTTGAAAAATTATAACGGTCAAACCCTTTGTGCCCATTATAAGCTAGTACTTTTCTTTGCCAAAGATAAGCTATTATATTAACTGACAAATTTCTAAGACAATCGCTATATAGTCGTTTTCAAGAATTTGCTAGAGCTAGAAATAGTAACGCTTTGTGAATACCAGTGCTTTTTTTTTGTGTGTGTGACTGTACGCACTTTTTACTTTTCTTGTATTTTAACGTTATCGTTAATTTATTAGTAGTTAAAAGTTATAGGCAATACCTCACTGAGTACTGGCACCTTTTTTTTTTTTTTTTTTTTTTTTGTAAACTGGCTGTATGTAGGCCTATAATTTGTACCATCTGAACGAGGATCGCTCGGTTGAATGACTTCGGGCATTGGCATGAGAGATATATTCTTGAGATAATTTTGGAAACATTTTTGTAATGACGAAAATGAGCAATTTAAAAAAAAAGCTCTGATGAAAACCATATAGGCCTATTTTTAACAGTTTCGAAGAATAATTAGGCCTATATATAAGGTATTAGGGAAATCGGATTTTGATACATACATTATATGGATATTGAAAGTCTTTGGCTTGCAATTGAATTTATCGAAAGTCTGTGGCTTGCAATCGAATTTTAACCTAAATGACTCGTGAGTAGTTAAAAATGAGACAACATAGATTCAAGATAAATTAAGACTAAGAAAAAGATCTATCAAATGACCTTAAAATTACCCTTTTATAACGTTCATTTCTATTTTTAGATTGACCACGGAATACCCTTTCCCCTTTGTCTTTTCAGAAGGATCATGGGACTGTTATTTACAAATGGACGATAACTAGTATAAACTGTTTATCATTATGTGCATTTCAAAGTGATTTTAGATCTATATTTGTGCTATTGATTTAATAGTCTCGATCTCTCTGAAATCATTTACTTTGTTTCAAGCTGTATTTATATATTTCAATTTGTGTGTAGATCTATATTTCTAAGCAAATCAATTCAAAGGGCTAGAAAAAGTGTTGACGATTGAATGCCCTTCCAAGCCTAACTAACTAAACTTCCTTGTTTTGTTATTGTTATTATTTTGATTTCTAACTCCCGTACCTTAAATTTTGAGTTTGTTCAGTGACATTGATTCCTTAAAAAAAAAAAACTGAGTTGAGTGATAAGACTGAGATGGCCACAGCAGAATGCTTCTTGGATTATTCAATTGAAAAGGATATTATGCATTTCAGTGACATTAATGAAGCTTGTGCTAAACACAGACATTGCTTTGCTCATCCGAAAAGTTTTCTTAAGAACATTTTAAATTTGAGTAGCAGTTTAGCTTGTAGTTTATGCCTCAGCCAAATATCCCTGCATTTTTGAGTGGTGATCAGGCCATATTATATATATTTATTATCTACAGTTTTAGATTTAATTAGTCATATGAACTGAGAATTAAGTCAGAAAAAATAACATTTAATGAATTCAAATTGGCTACTTAGTAAATTGATATCTGCAATAGATCTATATCTTCTTATGCTTGGAATTTGAAAGAAGTATTTAGATCTATTAATGATTAATGTGTATTAACAACAAAGGCAATTTTAATATTTTAAAAAAAAAATATTTGACTGCCTAGACAACGCTACAAGTTGTTCATTTAAATTGTTCATTTAGATTAAACTAGATATATATATATGAGATTATACAAATCAGCAGCAAAAAATATATAGTTGTCATTTCCTATTCAGCTGCTGAGACTAATTGAAATATTGCCTCATATTTCAAGTATTGAGAAAGATCATTTCACCATATCGTTGGTCAAAATCAGATTTGGTTATCTAAAATTTAGTTTGGCAACCATTAAATCTAGATCAGTTTCATTATTAAAGATCAAATTTCATATTTGACAAGAAATGAAGCTACTGGAGAATTCAAATTTTGAAGCTGTTAATTCAGCTTTGTCTATGGACATAGAAAACAGCAACACACATCTTGATTTCCGGTAGGTTGATTAATTACTAATAATTAGATATTATTATTAATATATATATATATATATATATTGCTGGTTGTAACTTATGATGTTAGTAAGAATTTGTTTGAATATTATTTTTTTAATTCATTCAGTATTGAGAGCTACTCATGCAAAATGGCAGGCAACGACAAACGTCTTTACAAGACATTGAATGAAGAAAATCGTGAGGCACCAGGAGGGCTACAAGCCTTATCACCACCTCAAGCCCATGGCTATACATACAGCACATCCAGCCCTAATGAGTTTGTCTTACATCCTTCTTTTCAATTATAACATTTGAAATTTAATTTTAAACACAACACATTTTTTATATTAATATATATATATATATACTCAAAACTTAATATACAAAACATATTTTTACAAAAAAGAAAAGGAAATTTTTAAGTAAGTGGTTGTTAGATTCACATTAAAATTACAAGGGTTTTTAACTTATTAAATTCAACTTAAGTAAAAATATACTCTGTTGCTTGCATTTTTTTTTTTTTAATTTTACTCTCTTAACTATAAAGTTTAAAAAAAAAATTTTTTTTTTTTTACTTTATAAGCTGACTTTATTTGTATTCTGTAGTGCCAACACTTTACTTGTGGGCAGTCTTGAAGAAGGGGGAACAATTTGTGACACAATTTCTACCAAGACACTCTTCTACCTAATTTCGACTCTGAATGCATCTTTCCACCCTGACTATGATTTCAGTACAGCCAAAAGTTCAGAGTTCAGCCGTGAGACAAGTCTTGATGTAAGACGTTATATACAATTTATATCGTTTGTGCGTCATTTTTGTGCTTTGGCTTTTTCTAAGGAACTAGCATTTTCATAAACATCTTTACATTATGTTTAAAAAAACATGTTTGATTATTCTGCATTATTGTACCTTCTTTAAACTTATTTAGGACTCCATGAATTAAAATATCCTCACTTTAGAAACTAAAGTCCGAATTATCTTTTTGTTTTTACAAAGCTTATATCAACTCATTCTGTCTGGTAAAAAGTTTGTATATATATATATATACATAGAGAGAGAGAGAGATATAGATCTATGTTATTTGTCCCACACACAATCTCGATCAAGCTGAAATTTCACACAATTATTTTATTTACTGACAACACAAGAATAATTAAAAAAAAACAATTAGTAAATTGGTAATTATTTTAATTGGTTTCTAGAATAAAGGAAAGAAGTTATACTTGACTGAAGTTGTATAAGGTGAATTAGTCCCCTTTATAGGTCACCGTCAGAAGCTTAGTGAACACAAACATGACATAGAAACAGTAGATAACTTTACATTCTTCCATGTTCATACGCTCTTTTCTAGCAGAGTGGTTACCTGAGAAGGCAGTTCACTTCTTTTTATAAAAAAATAAATTAATAAACAATCACCCAGATACCCTGTATTATCTGCCCCATCCCTTTCCAACTCGTCCAGACAAAGGATAGGATCATAGCGTATTGAGAAAGCTAAGCATGAAGCCCTGAAACAAAACTATTGGTAAAAATATTTCTTATCACGCACATTTATTATTGTTAATTCTAGATCTATAAAAAATTGAATTACATGACTTATCCAATCTAATTAATACACTTATGTTTTTGTTTGTAAAATGTTTTACATGTTTCGGAAATTCCTTCAGAGTTGAAGATAGTTATTTCCTAGTCCAAACCTCCCGCAGGACGACGGGGGATGGGAGCGGGCAGGGTTTGAACCCGGGACCATCGGTAAATCAATACGACAGTCCAGCGTTCAAACCGCTCGACCAGGCATCCATCCTTACTTAATATAGTTTTTGTTTTTGAAAATTAGTATTTTTTTGTATTTGGCTTGCTTTTTTAAAATGTTTTATTCGTTGCATTGATGTCCTACAGGATTTATTGGTGTAGAGATGCATGTCTAATCTGTGTCTGTATAATTTGTACTGCTCAGCAAATAGTTTGCGTGTTTCTATACGCATCAAATTACTGGCGAGTCCGTTGATACAGATGTGCAGACAAATAACATAACTCCACATATAGAGTGAACAACTAACAGGCGTATGAAGAAGTATAACTGTTAACTTTATATCGGGAACTGTTTAGTCTCAGTCACCATCATGTCACAATGTTACCTCTATGAAAGCCTAGCCTCAACTGTCTCTTTAATCTATCCAAGCTACAGTCTTGCTTTGGATTAATGTCGTCACAATTATGCGTTCACTCTGTCACCTAAAGTGCGTCTCTACATAGGCTAATGTTCTTTCACACATTAATACAAATAATCATTTTTGTATACATTTTTATTCTGAACATTAAAAATCTGAAATGATAATTTTTTGTTGTTTTTTTTTTCAGTGGGTTGAACAGAATATCAACTCTTCACTTTTTGCTGCTGCTGGAGATAGATTTGGTGCTTTCAGGCAACAACTGTGGTCTGCTGTTGATGAGGAAATATGTTTAAAGGATTGCTATATCTATAGGTAAAAATCTTTTAATTGCAAGGGTATCGTTACTAATGTAATAGCTTTAAGTTTGGATTAGCTTTATCAATGTTTTAAAATAGGTATGACACAGAGAATCATGATCATTATGTTTTTGATGTTAAAAGATTGTAATGAGGCTGTTTATATTAAACTTGGAACTGATCCCAATAAAGATGGTGTCTTGTTTACAGCTACAATCCTATATTAAACTTGAACTGATCCCAATAAAGATGTTGTCTTGTTTACAGCTACAATCCAGATCTTTCATCTGATCCATTTAGTGAAGATGGCTGCATCTGGTCCTTTAACTATTTCTTCTACAATGTCAAACTGAAGAGAATTGTTTTCTTTTCCTGCAGGGCAACAAGGTAAATTGGCTTTTCATTAGTGCTTATAATGAAGATGTCCTCATCATTAGGTTGTCAGCTTTTTCCTAACATGGTGGTTCAAAAGGGTTTTCAGGGACCCCCACTATGTTTGAGTAACATACTTTTCTTTCATAACCTTTTTTTGTCCAACAAAAGGTTTCATGTGTTATAGTTAGAATTTTGTAATTGTTCTATTTTTGAAGAATGTATGCTGTTCCTAAAACATTTCCAATCAACACTGAATATCATATGTTTTAGTTTTTTTGGTGCTTCTTATGACAAAAATATTTGAAACAAATTATGTCCCAATACAAATGATATGCTTCTTTTTGCTTGTATCTTAGTTTGCTAAATCACTTCTTTGTAGAACAAAACATACTTATATTTGTAATGAGTTTTTTACCTCTGGTCAGTTTGAAATAAAATATTTCAAATGAAATCTTAACTCTTAAGTGATTTAGCAAAGCTTACAGTCAACTTTGTGTAGCAGATTTGAAAATACACATTTTGTTTATCTAGACTTAAAACTGATTCTCCCCAGAAATGATCTGGCTGACTACGAGAATGGTGTGGACCTTATGGACACCACTGATGAACTTATGTTCACAACGTAAGTAGTTGTATATTTTTTTGTTTTGATTTGTTTCTAAGTAAAACCATAAACTTCAAATTCTATTTCTATCACTGCTTCATTGTAATTATAAGTTGGAAATATTTCTTGTTTTATCAATATTTCAGAGATGGAAGTCCATAAGTCATCACTGTCACACCATGAAAAAAAAAGAATTGAAAAAATTAATAAATAAACAAGCCCACTTTATCATTTCCAATATACAATCTGCATCAAGGAAAAGAAGTACTTTATATGATTTTATATTTTAGTTCATTTATAACTGCACCTGTTTGTTAATGTGTTCAATGTGAATGAAATAAAAAGACATTGAAACTGCCCTATGCTATAATATTTCTTTACTATGCTTTTTCCTTTTCAAAGTAATTGTTTTTTGGAATTGTTATTTCAGAAGTATTTTTCTTTCCACTTTGATAATGTAAATATAATTTGAGTTCATAATTATTTTGATGTTGGCCTCATTGTGACAAGATGATAAGCTTTGTAGCAATTTAGAGGAAAAACTGAACTGATTTTGTCATCCCTTTATTTGTTGGTTTCTGATTTATTAGGATTATCAAACATTTTTACCTTCATATCTAACAATTACAATTTGATTTATATGTTTTAATGGTCTATGAGTTGTAAAAAAAAATGTTGTCCAGTTAGTCTAATATTTTTTTTTATAAAAGATCTTCTTTTTTTTTTTTTTTTAAATAATATGATGCTTTATTGGAATTGGGATGATTTACATTTTTATGACAGATTAGCAAGCCCTCAATAACAGACATCTACTTCTGTTACTGTATCGTGCGTGTTAGGTTGTAAGACCTGCATGTACATGCCACTTAAATTACATCTAAGCCTTTTATGGCCATATAATTCCAAGGCATCAATCTAAGAAGTTATTTCATACACAGGATAAGTAATAGTATTGCATTAAATATTCTAAAGATTTCAAAGAATATTATTCAGAAGAGCGGAGCACATGAAATTACAATGATACATTTGCAGTTTTCAATGATGTCATGACAGGACTTTTACTACTAAAATAAGACACTTTCTTTAATACTAAGACAGTTTTCAATGATATATGACGGGACTGTGTTATTGATTTAGTGACTAGTGTTAGCAGTTTAGCCCATGCATGGCAGCTAGGCCTAGTGGCCTTATAAATAATGTTTGAAAAGTGTAGAAAGGTTTTTTATTAATTAACATGCTACTAATTAATAGTAATTTATAATGAAACAAAAAAAAAATTTGTGGGTTCTGCATTTATCATTTTTCCTTGTTTGATTTTTTATAACCTAGAAGTGTAACTATATTACATTCTTATGATTACTTTTCATATTATTTCCATCTTTAAAGAATTGTGGGAGGACAATCTATTTGGTAGCTTTCATTTTGCAGTTAACATGCAGTTAGTTCCAATTAAGTGGCTTCTGATACCATGACACCTGGTTCTTAAAATATTCATTTGGTTGAGAAGGACTGGGAACCATTCTTTAGGATGCCTCAAGATCCAAACTGTAAGTTCTGGCAGAGGAAAACATAATAGAGAAATGTCTTAGCAGCTGAATTATCTGGCAACAGAAGTGGTTTTCTTTGCTCTGATTTTTTGGGGTTGTCAGCTTGTTTGATATAATTTATATTTTTTAAAATTAATTTTCTTTGCTTTTCTTAAGACTAATACCCCTTTCAGACTTGATTATTACTTTTCTGTGACTGATGGTTAATTAGGGTGTCATGTGGCCGCGCAATGGCTTCACTTCACCAATATATGTCAGGTATCCATTAGAGGAGAACGGAGTCAAAATTGAGACCCTTCAGATCAGCGTCCAAGCAGTCTACTGCTTAGCCACCATGCTCCCTTTCTTAAAATCTGCAAATAGAATTTTCTGTCCTTCCATTGAGTAATCTACTTAAGTCTACATATTAATGGAAATTATCTTCTAACTACAGAAGTGTATAAACCCTAAGCCCTTACATTGTACTTCAACATTGTTCTAGTACATAGCAATGAATACTCTCTGTCCATAACTCTCATATCATAGTGTTGTTTGTTTTCTGAGATTTATTTTCTTTTGAACATAGTCTATTGCTTCTGAGATTTAATTTCTTTTGGACATAGTCTATTGCTTCTGAGATTTAATTTCTTTTGGACATAGTCTATTGCTTCTGAGATTTAATTTCTTTTGGACATAGTCTATTGAGTGTCTAGCCATTTGTATGGCTACCATGTGGAATACATTTTTACCACTGGTATATACATTATTTTTGTTTTGCAAATTAGAGAAGAGAGTGTTTGTTTGTTACATAGAATTTTATTTTCCAAATTAATTTTGTTTTCATTTTCAACACACTCTTCATGGTAATATTTGGCTTTGATTTTTGTTCAATTTTTTTTTTTTTTTTTTTTGCCATTTTTGACTTATTTGAAATTGTAATTATGTATATATTGTGTGTGTCCACTCTACACTAAAAAAATATTCTTACTGTATTAGCTTGTTATTATCCTTTTTATAAACATGTGCATGCCATTTTTTTGTTTCTTTTTTTTTTTAATGATTTAATCTGTTTAATAGTTGAATCATTAATTGCTATTATATACTTCTACATATATTTTGTGTGTCAGTATTGCGCATATTATATATATTGATCTTTTGTTTAAGTTTTTAATAAATATTTTTTTGTTGTAATGATATATATGCTTGTGAGAATATTCAGTATTTAAACTCTCATTTTCCATTTGCTGCCATAGGATGGTGAGAACTGTACAAAGCCCTTTGATTTGTACCATTTGTTAAGTCTTAGCTCACTGGACACAAAATCTAGTTTTGATGTGTTCATTTAAGTTTTTTTTTGTTGTTTTTTTTTCCGGAAAACTTGTTACAGAAACAAGAATTGGTTAACTGAGTTGAACATAATTCTATTTAGACAATTTCTGTTTTTTAGTTCAGTTGGATTTTTTTTTTGTACTAAAATGTAAATAAAATATTTGAGATGGATATGTTTTTTTTTTGTACTTAATGAATAGTAGCTGCTAAAAGTTTTGAATGATAACTGATTTCCTGATTAAACTCATAAATCCTGTGGTCAGTTTATTAGTGTTGCAAATATTGGCTTTTGGAGGGATAGTGGTCAGTTATAAGACTCTTTGATATCAATTCCATTGGCAGTTTGTCTCCCCACCCTCCATTATGACAGAAAAGTTAAGCATACATTGTCTTCTTAGGTTGTCGACTTAAATAAGGGTTTATTTCATCAAGTTTTTGTTGAATGAGTGACCTACATGGTGTTGGGTGATCAAGCTGATGGTTCCGGGTTTAGTGTTTTGATGGGCAGATTTCAGAACTTCCTTTAATTGCAGCTTTACACAGCATGGCTGCCTTGTCTTGTGGTAGGCACACTGGACTGTTGTTGGGTTGTCTCAATGGTCCTGGGTTAATACCCTATCTGCTGCCATTCCCCATCATCCTTCAGGCGGTTTGGACTAGGAAGTAGATTATCTTCAACTCTGAACGATTATACGAAACATTTTCAAACAAATGTAATCTAAGAATTAGATTTTTATTTATGTAGTTACAATACAGTTGGCTGGTCTGTGGTAATATCTGGGTTATTTTAATATGTTTGGGTGTTCCACTTGAGTTTGATTTACTAGTAATTTGTTCTCTGGTTACTTTTTCAAGCAATAGTTGGAGCACACACACACATACAATGGTAACACAATATTCATTCAGTTAGTTTATTATTGTACAGAGAATCCAAGAAGTTGTCCTTTATTTACAATTCTCTCTTACAGTATTTATAATGTGTTTCTGTTCTCTGGACTATTAAACAGAAGTTTTTTTATGACATGGTTAATGGTGTCATTGCCTGCTTAAGGATATAAAAATAAAAGTTAAAAAAAATACATTGTCTGCATGAAATAACTTTGTGCTGGACAAAGACTCTCATTGTAAGTATTGGTCAAGAGAGAGAAATGGACAAGTCATCTGTGGATTGTTATGCCTATACACAAATTTTGTTATACACTTAATCTATTTACATGCGTTTTGGGTTGATTGGTCAATAGTTTTATAAGACTTAATAGGGCCTACAATAGGGTCTAACAATACAAGTAAGTATAGGTCAAGGTTGAAGTAAATTATTTATAGCTGCCGTGGTTCATGCATTTTTGAAGGAAGCTAGTGGAAGTTCCTTTTCACACAAGAAGAAGAATCGACCTCTGTCCACATAGCAAGGGATGGACACCATGCTAGCGACACCACTGACAGTTGTGATGGCCAAGCAGTCGTTGTCTTGATTAGCTTGAAGTGGTTCTCCAGCTGCCCATGAAAAGTATGTGACCTGTCAGTGAAGAATAAACAATGATAAATAAATCCAATAATATAGTCAACTGATAGGCCTAAATACAATTCTGTGTTAAAATGTCACTTGGGCCTAAGAGTTCGGTCCCCTCGAGCCTTTCGGCGTATAGGGCGGGAAGCGTTCTCCACAGAGTTCGGTCACCACTTAGAAGGCGAATGCCTTTTGCTGGAAATGATTTCTCTATTGGAGACATGACCTCGGTATGTTATTCCTAGGATCTTTCTTAGCCATCGCTGCCGAGCCACGTTTAGTCTCTTTTCAACCTGCATGCATGACTTCCACATCTCGCAAGCGTAGGTGGCCATTGAGAAAATTGTTTTATTGAGGAAGTACATCTGGGTCACCAGATCAATTGATTTGTTTGTTAAGATGAGCTTAGCTATAAAACTATTGGACATTCAGCTTCTAGTTATAGTATCTAACTATTCTAATACAACTGAATACATTTGTCTTATTTAACACTTAATTGTTCATACATCAATCTAAATAGCTTAATAGCTTCCTTACATTAGTGCCGCTATTCTGCCAGACCCATTCGTTTCTTCCTGATCGTCGTTTGCCAGCGATGATCACTGGCCAATCATCGACTACAAAGGGAGCTGGAAAAGAAATGGAAATATAGGCCTATTACAAATGTGTTTCTTCAAATAACTTATTTTACTTTGTTCTTTCCTTGTCACTTCTATGTCAGGGGTGGGGTGGAAGTAGATAATCTGGTGCTAAACTGTCCCTAAAAGTATTACCTTGGTATATTGCGAATTAACTTATACAATGCAACAATTTCCGAGATCAAGGGTGAGTATTCACAATATGCCACTAGACACTAGCCCATTCTGAAAAAAGCGCCAACGTGGGTGAGGTGGATGTAAGAAAAATCCGGCCAGCCCATGTTGGAATTTGGCAGTCACAAAATATAAATATAAAGGAATTAACCGTAAAAGTTGTCCTTCTGACTCTCCAGGTGATACTTCAAGTGACCCAAACCACAATGATCTCGTCCTCTGGTCCCATCCATCAATCTTTTCCTTGTTCGTTATCTTTCTCTGGAGTGTATCTTCTGGCCAACTGATTTACATTCTAAGCGGTTAAACCTACACTTTACATTTTAAATATACTACACCATTAAAACTTAGAGTAGGCCATGTAGACAGGGCCGGATTAAGCCAATTTGGTGCCCTAGGCACAAACCCACATGGGTGCCCCCTTCTGCCCGGACCCCCGATCCTCCACTAAAAGCTGGTATTTTCAATATTATGCAAAAAAAAAAAACGAACAAAGACAAACGATTATTAACACATGTTTGTACTACCGTCACTCATATAGAACTTACAATTAAGTATTTCTGTATTATAGGATTTTTAGGCGTATTTTCTTGTTTAAATTTATTCTTTTCTTTTTTTGTAATTTTATTTTCTTCTTTTTTAAATTTAAATTTTCTTTTTTTGTAAGCGTTTTTTTCTTTTTATTAAAAATACAATTTTATTATGAAATACATTTTAAACACAGAAAATTTAATAAATCACACAAAATCCTTTATTTCAACAGCATCCAAACATTTTTTTCAACGTGGCGATAATAACTGAGAATGTCTGAGAGAGCACACATTTACATTCTAAAGTTCTTTTTTTCTAGATTTACGTTTGGCAAAGTTTTTGAGTACATCATCAAAGTTAATTTTGCGCAACAAGTCCGCTTCAATCATCAGCAGAGACAAGGAATCAAGCCTTTCTTGTTTCATTGTTGATCTACTAAGAATCTACTTGGATTTTTTTTGTACGTTTCAACTGAGAAAAAGAGCGCTCACTTGAACAGTTCGTGACCATTAATGTTAAAAATATGCGCAAGGCGATTTCTACATTTGGAAAAGCACACTCGATGTTGTCTCTAACTATTACTTTGTAGAGTTCTGCATGACTGAACGTGTTGTTCTCAGATTTTGATTCACGAAACTTGTGGCGAATATATGAGTGGAACTGTTGTAGTTCAGTATAAAAATTATTGTTCACATCTTCAGGATAAGCATTAATTAGTGCTTCACAATACTGCAATGTTTGTGGTACATCGACCAAACAAGAAAATCGAACTACTATATCATTATATACCTGCGCTCGTCTACTCATCTCTGTCTCAAGTTTGTCAACAATCGCGTAGAAAGTATATATACGAAATTTGTCTCTGTCATTCAGTGAGACCTCAGGGGCATTACCATCAATGACCACTGTCTTTCGTTTACGATTACGGGTCAAAGTTGCCTTATATTCCACATCTGGTGTTAGAGTTCTTTTGCAGCTTCTTAAATCTTTCAAATTCATTCCTAGATTCATGCAAGTGATCTGCTAGTGAGGAATACAAATCAGCACACGTTTTCAAATTTACATGCTCATTTTGTAGAGCTTGACTGACCCTATGAAAATGTTGTAACACTTCTTCCCAAAAGACAAGCATGAAAGAAAATTCTAATTCTTGAATCTTCTTTGTAATGTTTTCTGCTTCTCTTCTGGTGTCCCCCTTCTGTGACTGGTCTTCTTGTAAACATTCTAACGCTTCTATAATCTGAGGATGAGACTTTACAATAGCTTCAGTTGCAACAGCATGTGCCTCCCATCTGGTATCGGAAAGGGGCTTTACAGGCGTTTCATTTCAAAATCTTCCATCTGTTGGTTGAAGCTGAGAAAAAAGCATAGATTAGTCGCACTGTATGGAAGACGTTTATTGCCAAAAAAAGTAAACGGCACTTCTGCCTACCAGATTTAGTGAATGGACAGCACAGGGTATGTATATAGCAAACTCATTTTCCTAGAATTCTTTTCTGCATGCCCTTGTAGCACCCAGAAATATTAGCAGCATTGTCGTATGACTGACCTCTGCATTTCGAAAAATCAGTATTGCAAACTTCACGTAAGTACTGCAACACTTGCTTAGCCATACTTTCATCTCTGTGACTTTGCAGCTCCAAGAAAGTCAAAAAGCGCTCAATGGGCTCTCCATCTAACACATATCGAAGAACAACGCTTAACTGATCGATATTTGAAACATCTGGTGTTGAGTCTACTGACGAGCTGAAATAACCGGAAGCCTTTACTTCCTCTAAAATGAACTTTTTGGGACATAATTTCAATCAGTTCTTCCCATATAGTTTTGGATAAATAAGAAGGATTTCCTTTTCCAGAATTTCCATATTTCGCAATGTTTGATGCTAAAAATGGATCAAACTGACTGATTAACTCCAGCAACCCTAGATAATTTCCATTTTGTAAAGATCCAAATTTTTCATTTGTCCCTCTAAAAGCCAGACCACGCTCAGCTATTGTACAAATAACCTCTACTCCTCGCCTCAAAATATGTTTTCTTAGTAACTGTACTCCTCATTAATTTGCTCTTCTAGCTTTTGTAGTAGACCCGAGCCTTGTCGACGAGTTAGGTATATTAACATGCAGTCTTTATGAGTAGCGCTTTGTTCATGATTATCAACTTGAATGTTATTTTTCCAGTCACTGAACCCATTTTTATCAGCTAAACTTGTGGAACCTTTAAACGCAAAAAGTTTACAAACAAAACAGTACACAGATCCTGTGGATGGTGAATACAATAACCATTCTCTCCTGTACTGCTCACCATTTGCTTTTGTACCATAGAAGAATTTTTGAGAACAAGATCTTGTTATGTTTCCTCCAGCATAAATACGGCAAGATTTATCAAAGGCAGAATTATGATGCTCCACATCATCAGCCATTACATTTGCGTTTGTTAATGTCATGTCGATTTCGCGCGGCTACCGGGGCAATATACACATTTTTCTTGCGGACTTGTGGTGCCCCCCAAACGCTTGGTGCCCTAGGCACGTGCCTTGTTTGCCTAATGGTTAATCCAGGCCTGCATGTAGATCTGTTAGAGTAGGCCATGTAGATCTGTTAGAGTAGGCCATGTAGATCTATTAGAGTACCACTTACCTATGTAGGTCTATTAGAGTACCACTTACCTATTTCTATTTCTATAACGTTGAATTCAGCTTGGTCTCCGATCTCTGCCAGGTACAGCTGTTTAGACTCGCACACTGCCTGTTAAAGGTAGAGGCTTATATCAGAGATGATTAGAAGAAGGTCAGCAGTTAATTAGCATATTAATAACACGTTACTGTTATTAACGAATATATTCAATGTGGAGCCTGAACTCTTTCATGGAGGCAATGGTGAAGTAGGCCTAATACCCAACAGTTTGGGAAAGCTAGTTGTTTTTGTTTTTTTCGTGGTCCACGTTTAATGACGGTGTAGCCAACACAAAGACCACAGACCCAACCGCATTTACTTTCGTCAAATGATGTCAAGTAACCATCAAGGGTTCATAACCTTGATTTGGAAACCGAGTGATAAAATGTAAAACTGCGTGAAAAACAATTCGCAAAGTAATTTAATTGTGTAATTTAATTGTGATAAAAGAAGTTATCATTAATTTATGATTAATAGATTGTTTAGGAACATTGATAGTCTTGTTACGTTAATAGTTTTATTCGAATTTCACAAATCTAAGCTAACTACCCCAATCTTTGTCCTCGGCTAATGGGCCGTCCTATATTTATGTAAATCTATAAATATATGAACATATCTGCTATTTTTCATGATAATATAAGCCCTACTGTAAGGATTTTATTAGTCATCTAGGCCTACACTCCGACAAAGCACAGTATGTGATAAATATATTTTTAATCCAGTTTTTAAAGCATAGTTCCACCATACAGACATAACGATCTATAGGGCAAATAATGGAAAGGTCATCTCTTTCTGTGGGAAACGAATAAGAAAGATGTCATGTGGCAAGCGCAATGACAAACTGTCTTTACTTTTCATCAACGTATGTCAGGTAGGCCTACCCATTAGAACTGGGTGAACTCAGAGGCGCCCTAAAGATCCCGAAATAAAAAATCAGGATTCGAACCCTCAGTTCGGAAGATAAGTGCTTTACCACTCAGTCAGCGCGCCTCTTTTTAAAAAGTAGTCACGTACGTTTGTTTTAATTCCAAGACATTCATACTTTTGTATTACATATAGCTTAGCCTCTCTAAATTACATATGATGGCATTTCTTTATCGAAGCTCATCACATAGAATCATCTTAGTCATCATAGTCATGTCAGTTAAATTGTTTAAACATGTATGATCTATGATGGTTGGACGCCTGCTACATATCTTCAGTGATTTATGGGAGCCAAAGAAATTGTACTTAATGTTTGACATATACAACAAATTAAGATATTTGTTTAAGATAGGTGCAAAGGGTTCTTTTTGAAGACATTCTGATGCTTTGTTAAAGCCAGAGAAAGTTTCAATGGGATGGGCATGTAACGATTCGGAACACAGTACCAACAACAACGACAGTAGAGAGAATAAGGGATTGGTTGTTGACATTTACTTATGACAGATTTTCACGATAGATTAAACAATGTCAAGGACGCTTTACTGTTACTAACTAGATTTTACTAGATAGAAAAAAAAATTGAGCTCTAATTTTAACATGTCAATGTTTGACAGTTCGTATCAAATCTTTCTTAGTACTGCTAGTAAGTTGCTCATTTGTTTTCAAATAAGTTTGATGACACAGAGTGAAAAGTCTAATGCTACTTCCATATTGAAATGATTTTCTGCTAGAAATTTCTAGAAAATTTGATTCTGCATTTCTAAATCTGTGCACGAAAATTATCATTTTGTCTATTCAAGTGTCTTTTATTTAGTACACCGGATACACCTATAACAAGTTGCTATTTAAAGTTTTTTTTTCAGGTATGAAAATCTCCATTAAGACTGTTGTGAAACCGTTTTTTTTTTTTATTATGAATAATAAGTTAGTCATACTCATCACATAAAACAATGTCACATAAAGCACGTGCTCTACTGCGGTTTCAAACTAGGATTTTAGTCTCATAATGACTGGATCAAGGGAGTAATTGATCTCTTTACCTGGGCTTTGTAACTGTCCGTGTTCTCGGAGCCTTTGAACAGGAAGTAACTGGAAGTTAAGGATGTGAAATAACTGGCCAGGTCTTGAGCTGGGAGAGATAGTCTTCGATATGTATAGACATACAATACAATATCATTTTTCAAAATTATTTATTTACACACAAACACACAAATAGTATAGCTCCTTTAAAGAAAAAATTATGTATACGTCTATTAACTATTGTTGTGAATTTGTTTAGTTGGATTGTCACCCCTTAGTATTTGTTTA
>JADKLZ010000167.1:23085411-23100378 GCA_021533235.1 Biomphalaria straminea
TTAAACGGTTTGCTTTTAGAAAACTAAAAGTAGCCGTTGCACCTAAATTTTTCAAGCCGCATTTAACGGAGAAAAAATATTTTTCGTATCTCTTCTAGTTTCGGCGCCCTGAGTGTGACAGACGGACAGACGGACATTTTGCACAAACCTAATAGCGGCTTTTACCCCTTACGGGGGCCGCTAAAAATGGTTGTATTTTACAAATATACAAAGAATGGAAAAGTGACATTGTTGTCATTTTTTACCATTTCCTAACCTTTTGAACACATTTTCTTATCCTACATGATATGAGAGAGAGAGAGAGAGAGAGAGAGAGAGAGAGAGAGAGAGAGAGAGGAAAAAAGAGAGAGAGAGAGAGGAAAAAAGAGAGAGAGAGAAATACGGGAGGCGTGGTGAGGTCACCACTAAAGCGCTTCGCTGCCCATTCGAGGGGTCTCAATTTGGAATTCTGGTGAAAGCTGGGAATTTGGTATCAGGATTTTAGGGAGATCTCTTAGTCCACTCAACTGTCAGGGTTATCTCGCATGTGTTGGGAACGTAAAGGCGATTCGTCGTTGTGCTGGCCACATGGTATCACTGTAGGCTGTATAGGCTTTACATTTAGAGAGATACACTTTACATTAGCTGCCCCCCCCCCCCAAAGATTGCAAGGTTTTAAAGGGTACGCAACATTGATAGAGATACTGATTGTAAAACTTATCCTCAAAAGTAAGCAATCTGAAACATTCGTAGTGAAGCAGAATGTAGGTCTATTACTCTGGATCTGCCACTAGTGAATACGAGAGCGGAAAAAAGGTATTATCGGTCATTCAAAAATAAAGAAGAAATACACATCTGTAACTCCTTCTCTCCTAATTAACAATACCATCGTTGATTTGACCTCATTAAATTAAATTATTTTTTGGTTTTATAACGTTAATTTGTGTTTTATAAAAAGAGCGTGCATTCTCCTATAATTCTATACCAAAAAAAGTAACGTTTTCTGATTACAAAAATGTTATGAAGTTTAATCATTACAGGGTAGAATGTACAAATGAGAAAATTGAACGATTCTGAAAGATCATGGAAAATAATTACGGATATGAAGAGTTAATATTTGCTTTCTATTGAATTAAAAATAGCTTGCTTTCATTGCGCCATTGTTTATTTGTGTTCACAATAATACAGTCCATGATTCAAGTCATTAATCAGAGTAACACTCAATCAGCGGCACGTGCTGTTCAGTTATTAATGACTAACTATTAATAGCATCCGTTAGTCATTGGTTAGTCCATATGCATCGGCAGCTTTGACATGATACTTAGCATAAACAAGTGTTAAATGGTCTCAAAGTGTGAGAATCCTTTATTTCTCGATTTTCTCTTAATGAGGTCGGTTAACTGACAATTTTCTTGGTATATTTGTAAAGATCTTTGTAAGTTTTAGCGTCAACTTTCTCTTGATCTTATTGTCTATATCCATTTCAAAACGAATTATCTAGAAATGTAGATATGTGTATAGTCTACAATTTTCATTTAAGAGTGTAGGGCCGCAGAACGTGAAAAACTTGAGAAACACTGCAATAAACTATCGTCTTCGAGTCCTAAGGTTAAAGACGAGTACAGAAGTTTAGTTGGATAGAGAGATGTCACCATGATCTGGAGATATCTTGCATTGTATGCAAATGACTTACTTGACTTATTCACTGAACCCCCCAGGGGAACATAGGGCCTAACCACACCTCTCTGTTCTGATCAGCTTTCTGCTCTCATTTCTTTCATTGGTGACATCTTCCATGTTTGCTTGGACCTGCTCTCTTTCCTCTTTGGATTCCAATCTAGTGCCTGCTTTAAATTTAGTACTTTGTTATTCGCATAGTGTGTCCTTTATCCTGGGCTATGGGTTGCTTGCTTTCTGCCACAAGTTGACAGTAGGTAGCTTTTCTGGCCACCTAATTCCCAATATCCGGCGTGAAGATCTGGAGTTTTTACCTATTTGTTGTCACTACTCTCCATGTCTCGGAACCGTATATGCAAATATTGCTGGTGTTATGACATGATTAGAGTGTAGATTTATTTCGGGGATAATTAGGATAAGTTTTTCATTAGTGACGGAAGTGACGATAGGTTAGATTAAAAAACAGAATAGATTTACGCTAACAACAAAATAGACGCTTTTGATAGAGAAGACAAGATACTATACTCAGACGACAACGACGGGTCCCTTCTTGACCATTAAAAGTTCAGTTTATTGTAGAAGCAGCGTCGGCTTATTGTATCATTGTTCGGCCTTCATTGGTGGTTGATTTGTTGTGACATTTTATCTTTTAACATCGTGAATCGGCCCACAACACTGGCTAAATAATTACAAACACTGAGTTTCTTAAATAACGAAATAACAATACCTGATAAATCGACTCACTTTATTGTAATCAATTAGCATTCAATGAATTGTGATTTCCTACAAAGTGAGTAAATTGTTATAGCTTTAAAAAACATTGTATACAATTATAACATTGGCTTTTTATGATCCATTGATCTATTGGTGTAAATGATTAAATCGAAGAGAATATCAAATAATCCAAACATGTATAACAGTAATTATAAAATAAGTAAAAATGAAATAGAAATGATTATGAAGTAAGTGTCCAAAGCGTAGGACTAATGGTCAAACCAGTGGACAAACTACTGGACAAACTAGTCACAACTTGAAATATTAGATTGTGTTTTCAAATGTTGAAAACGTTTGAACTGCTAGACTAGACAGAGTATAGCAGCAAGATTTTAAATTCATTCACGACTCTTAGTACATGGCGACTATTTCCTCAATTGAATTAGCTGAAAATATATAGATCTATCTTAAGCACTATGTTACTTGATAATTTGTACAGATATTATATGATTGACTTGATATATTTATGTTTGTCACACATCTAAAGTAATAGATAAACCATGACATTATTGAGTCATCTATCATAGCTCGAGTAGTCTTTGAAGGGAGAATGAATATTTGAAATATCATTCAGGGATTTACTTACAGAAGCCATTGGGATATACGTATGCTAACTATGTAAGTATGAGTAAATGAAGCGTCCTGTCAAAGTCACAGAGTCAAAGTCAATCGCTAGAGTTAAAAACACGTTCAATGCGACGTTTTATGTTTTGTCCTGTCAGAGAGTCAAAGTCAATCGCTAGAGTTAAAAACACGTTCAATGCGACGTTTTATGTTTTGTCCTGTCAGAGAGTCAAAGTCAATCGCTAGAGTTAAAAACACGTTCAATGCGACGTTTCATGTTTTGTCCTGTCAAAGTCACTGAGTCGAAGTCAACTGCTAGAGGTACAACACGTTCAATGTGACGTCTCATGTTTTGCCCTGTCAAAGTCAAAGAGTCAAAGTCAACCGCTAGAGTTACAACACGTTCAATGCGACGTCTCATGTAGAGAAACAAATCGCCTTAGTCTCCCTTCTGAACTTTGGTAATGATACCAGTTACATCGGATGATTTCAAGAGTCGTATCCTAGTTCTGTCATAACGAGATAACTCGTGCGAGTCTGTTGTCTTTCTAAAGTTCATATAGATGTGTCCCCTCCCAGGTCCTGAGAGTTTGTCCTCCTCCTTCCTCTTATTAATCATCTCGCAATTCGTCTGCTCTTTAAATGTCGCGTGAGTAACACCCCCTGCAGGCCATTCTTTATTGTCCTCGCCCGAGATCATCTTCGTGTTACACTTGGTGCTGAACGAGTTCCCATAGCCGTCCAGGAACACGGATAAGTCCGCAGTGCAAGTGTCTACGGAGCTGGCCGTCTCAATAACATCTGTAAAAGAAGGTGACACGTCGTCCGAATAGTTCTCGTAGGCCAGCTGAGCAGTTGGTGTCTGGACGGTGCAAGACGAGGTGTCTATCTGCGTCACCGTAGTGCCAGAAGCAGAAGCGGAAATCTCGGAGATGACCACAGAGTCGCCGCCGTCCCTTGAGCACCAATCCGGAGTTGAGAGCGCTTCCACGGCGTTCTCCTTTTGATTGCGAGAGAAATGGATTTCAGGGTAATGCCTATGAATGCATTGACCTTCATCGGGGACGACGCTGACGTTGGGGCTGTGTCTGTCAGTAGCGTGCTTGTCATCATTGTTTTTCTTGTCCCATTGTCGAACTTCTTGAGCAAGGCGATTTGAATCTCTGGACTCTGTGACCATCTTACTATTGAAATGAGAGACTAGCGCTTCGTTCTCACTTGCTGAGTTTGTAGCGATGGTGAATTGAAAAGCTGATGGCGACGCTTGTTGCGTGTTGAACGATGGCACTGGATGAAGCTTGTTTGTCTGACCTCTGTAATGAACATAACAGCTAAGGTCTTCTGACTCGGATGCGTTGACCTCATTGTTTGTAGCTTTTTCTTCGCGGTCTTTGCCCGAAGAGTTGCTGGAATGATCAGAACTTACATAGCTGTTAGGGTCTGAGGTCTCTATAAACCACTCCACAAATGATGCAAGAGGAACCTGAGGGAGGCAACTCACTAGCTCACCGATGTGCACGACTGGCTTTGTCAAAGCATTCTCCACTTTGGAAATCTTGGTCGGAGGAGAGTTCTTATCTTTGACGCGGGCACGTTTCAGTGTGTTCAGCTCAATGTTGCTGAAGCTGGTTTGCGTCGATATGATCACATTTTCATTGTAAGGTTTAACTAGCGAAGCATCAGTATCATTGACCACATTTTCGTTATAAGTTTTAACCAGCAAGGCGTCCGTGTCATTGTCATCGCTATCATTATCGTCTTGAAGCGAACATTTTTGTTCCGCGCAAATTGGCATTTTCCCTTCATTAGGTACCTTCTTGGACGTTTTGGGGGCACTATTTTGCAAATTAGAAGAATGCTCTTGATTGGTTGAGTTCTTAACTGATTTTTTATCTAAGCCGACTAAAGAACTGTTGTTATCTGAAGGCTTAACGGATTCTGTTTGTTTAGAACTACTGTGGTACATATCAATATGCAAAATATTAGTTGGCACGTTGTGAACTGGTCCTTTATTCTGGTCTTCCACTTTGTCTTTTGTCTTTGGGACCTTAGGAGTTATTTTTTTCTCTTGTTCCTGGCTGTCTTTACGTTTCATCTCTGCCTCCATCGTCATGGACCTTTGCTTATGGAGTTCTTCACGCAGCCTTAGCGCCCTTTTTACTCTCCTGTCTATCTCCTCCACGTTCGCATTCTTCCAGGAAGGGCGTACAACACAAAGGCTCTTTAGCTCCGACAGTTTAGACGACGACTCTGTGCTACTTTCGCTAACCGCTTCTGCGTGTTTCAAAACTGACGTGGATGGGCACGCAATGCTGTGGGCAGAGTCATCTTGTGGAGCCGTGGCAACAAGAACTACGCTTGGTTCAGTTCCCTTTGGTTGTGAACTATTTCCCTGTTTTGCCAGCGAGGAAATTTGGGATGAGAATAGGTCAGAGTTAAGGCCACGGAAGAGAAAGAGTTCTTTGCACTCAGAAGTCACTTGAGTGTTTCCATTGGTGGAATGACTAGACCACGTGATGTCCTCTGATGATCCCAAAGCTAAAGGATCACTGCTGACGTCGTCTTTCAACTGGCCCAGCTTGTTATACAGCAAAGATTTCGCTTGTATTTTTCCTGGCTGAGACTTTGGTGCAGCTGATTGACAGATGGCTCCAAATGTCGTTAGAAACGTTTCTTCTTGTTGCTGATCCGTGGAAGGGGTTTGCTCAGAGAGCTGATTGATTTGCGGTTGTCTTGACAAGAAATCCTTGGTTTCACCATTGATAGCATTGCTTTTGTATGCATACTTTAACCTCATTAGCTTGTTCATTTTCATGGCTTTTGACTTTTCTCTCAAGGATTTCGGGGTTTGACTAAAGCCTTTGCGTTTGGAATGACAGGATTTCTTGTTTCCCAAGAGTGGGCTTGTTTGAACGCCTACGTTTATAGCAGGAAAATAGGTTCCAGTCGGACGGTTATCGTAAAGTGGACTAGTTTGCACATCCACGCTGGTCGTGAGAAATGTCGCGTCCGTCTGGGTAGTGTGGCTTTGCGTCATGGAGTGTTGCACTTCATTTTTTAACGTGGGCTTTGTCAATGAAGTTAAGCTCTCGTCCTCAGCACGACTTTCAGTTGAAGGCTGCTCCTCTCCAGCCCAAGACTTACTGAGCACAGGCTCTGACGTCATGCTGCTTGTCAGCTGTTGTGACGACAATAAGACGTGCGAAGGATTTGAATAACTAGCGAGGGTGTTGGAACTACTCTGAGTATTTGATTTATTTAAAGTGCCAAGTGTTTCGGAAGGCTTGACAATTGTGCATTTCTTAAAAGAATGCTCTTCGAGTGCGATGCTTTTATTCAAACACTTTTCTGGCGTGCGTACTGTTCGCGAGACGCAACTTTTGGAACGTTTGCTGTCAACTTTATTGACGTTTTTATTTTCTTCATTCTCCATCGACTCGCTAATTTCTCCCTGGCATATATCTGTAGAAGATTTGGACCTTTGATTGGCTATATCTTCGGGCTCTACGATCAGCCATTGTTCAGTTTCAAGTGTTTTTGTTGTAGTCTCTTTTATACATTGCTTCGGCGACTCTTCAGTGTGAAAAAACTGTGGGTCTACTTTTGGAGCCGTTACAAAGCGACCTCGACGAGACGGACTGCAGTTGTTTCTGTTCCTATAGGTGATGCAATGACCAGATGGTGTGCTGTCACTGCTGACAAAAGAATGTTTTCTATAAGGCTCGTGCCTGTGGCTCTTTGTCTTCTTGGACTTGCTGCATTTGATGTATTTATTTTTCCCGTGCTCCAACTGTCTCGGTCTTTGGTTGAGCCCATCAAACGTTTTCAACTCAGCTGCGGCGTTAGCTGGCTCACTGTATTGGCATATCCACTTGTTGGGTTTTAAAACTTGGACGCATTCTCCCTGCTGCTCAGAGACTTTGGTTGGCTTAGCAGCAAGGTGCGACAACATGTTGCCCACAGAAATTAAACTTTTGGATTTTTTGACCAGATGATTGCATTTCTGCCTCTTCATTTTCGTCTTTTCTCTTCTATACTGGTCGGGGTCTTTGTTTCTGTGTAGGACATCAAGAGACTTTCTCTGTCTAGTATTGCTTTCATATCTTTCTGATGGAGGCTTACCTCGGAAATGTTCTTGTTCATTCTCTGAATCATTATCCTTTCTTTCGGTGTGAACTATTGGCGGCTTTACAGTGTTTAAACTTTGAATCACGTTTTGAGCACCGACATTTGGATGGATGTTGTCACACTGAATCACCGCAGTACGATGTAAATTGTCCTTGTACATACGACTTGCAGCATGTCCTGAACTAGATAAATGCTCTGGCAACCGTCTGACATTGCATCGCGAAGTGATCACCGAAATATGATCGTAAGGAGTGCAGGCACCAGAATATCGATGACAGTGTTGGTGTAAAGGGTGATTATCATCTGATGTGTTGTCTTTGGTATTACTATGCCACAACATATTGTCTTCACCACTGTCCCTAACACCGTGAAAGGTATTCCCCGCCTCGTAATAGCAGTGCTTCTCTTGGTCCGTGAATTTGGCATCACATTTCAATCCCGATGGAAAGTTATCACAAGCTAGATGATTCTCAACAAAAATAAATTGCTTTTGTTTTCTGTGGCAATCATAGCACGTGTGAGAATCCCTGTCCATTCGATGGTTCTCCTCTGATGTTGTGTTGATGATCGGTTTGTTGATTGTCTTGACGTAAATAGGCAGACCTTGTTTCTTGCCCAAGACTCTTTTTTTAGCCTCAGGATGTTCGCAAAAGCCGTGATCTTCACGTCTGCTTGGGTTCTGTTCGTTGTAAAAAACAATGAGTGGCTTGGCGTCCATTGTAATCTCCGACATTTCACGAGAGTGTGTAGCCATTTGTGGTGATAGCTGTTGAGGCACGAGATTTATTTTTTTAGCTTCGGCTTGCTTGGCCAGTTCTACAAAGCTAAATTGATTCAAGTGGACAGTTGGCATCTTTCTGTCAATTTGATTTTCAGAGCCTTGAGCTTGCTTCTTTTCATTGGAGTTATCTTTCATCGATACACGATTGAAAGTCTTGACATTGATTTTGGCCTCGTTCTGAGGAGCGATATTTGGATTAGTTTTATGTGAAGACACGAAACTCTGTCTATTGCCCGGTTTCGCTAGTGCCATATTTTTTTCGATAAAGCCAAATTGATTGTTGAAATATGGTTGATCCAATTTAGTTTGGCAGTTATTGGGTGAATCCTTCAGAGTATGATTGAAACACGATTCTTCAAATATATTATGTTGTTCTTTCTCAACAGTAATAGTGCATGTGTTTTTGTTTAAATTATTGACTTTTGGAAACCTATCTTCTATCACAGGTCTCGTGTTAGATTTGAAATTTGCGTTACCATGGGATACATATTTACAATTGGAAATATCAACATTTTCAAACGATTTCTGAAAATCTCTGTTGCTATAGACACCATCAAAATTTCCGGCAGCAGGTTTTGAGAAGAACTCGGGTAAATGCGACATGGCGTCATCGTTAATGCTGCTTAGATCGTTGCTGCTCGTCTGCCCGCGTTCTGCTAAGAATTTGGTGTTGTGCCTGCCTATATTTCCTAGAACATTGTATCCCAGGCTCACTGACTCCTGGAAAGACTTGAACGTATCGTAACGGTACCGCTTGGGGGAAATGTCAAAGGAATCGGTCTCCTCCGAGTTGTTTCTTCGTGAGCCCAAATCGTTTTTCACGCGCCCTTTTTCTGCAGCAGACTTGACACTAGGCCCTGGAGAGTCTCTTGACATGGACTGACTGTTCTTCGAGTAACACGCAAAGGCTCCTTCACCTTTGAGTGAATTGAGAACTGGAGTTTCAGTCTTTATGAGATTGAAGTTTTTGCAAATGTGATCAGTGGATATGTCTGATAAGGGCAGTTTACTTTTTTTATACCTTGTTTCTAATTGTTTGTTGGTCATCTTTTTTGGGGGGAACTGGTAGGTTTCGTCAAGAAGTGAATTGTCCACCAAAAATGTATTTTCTCTAGTAAGTGCTTTACGTTTCATCCTAAGTACTGTAGATGTGCAGTTATTGAGGCGACCTTTCTTTGAGCGTCCTTTAGATCGGGCAGCTTTTTTCTTGGCGTCAAGAGGATTTCGGATTCGTTTGATCTTAGTGCGTCCTTCTTGGCCGTGTAGAATTGTATTACAGCTGGTCGTATTGATCTCCCTGTCGTCTGCCAATTTTGGACAGTGGTCACTTAGTCCCACTTCTATAGTTGGACAGTTGGGTTTTTCTGGTGCCCTTTGATTGCCTGCGTGTTCTAGACTGCCCAACGCTGCAGCGGTCAAGTCTTCGTTGAACTTGAAGCATTTTCCTGTTGAAGGTAAGTCTGATGGTCGTATCGCTGGCGGAAATCCTTGTCCAGGAAGTGGTGTCTTCATCATGACTATCATGTACGTTTTCTTTGGATCGCGCTTGCCTGAGTTACGGAACTTTTTGAAAGATGTTGATCTGTTGACTCTGTTCCTGAAAGAAGCAAAATATTAAAACATCTTTTTTTTAAAACAAATCTTATTTAAGAGGAGAAACTCCGCCCTTAAAATTATATTTTTCAATAATGCAGAAGCTATTTCCCTTATTCGAAATCAAACAAAATAATAATTAATAATTAATATACTAATTGTTTTTTTTAAAATTGATTCATGTCTTGTTATGTTAATTAAACAATTGTTTCAAATTGATTCGAGAATGCGTGTGGGAGAAATAATGGGGACCAAATACTACTTTTTTAGCCATCTTTGAGAATACTGAAGGTTTGATTAACTGTTGGTTTCAAGCAAAATAATTTTCCCTAATTAATTTACGAATTCGTTAATTTATCTTTACTGATTCATGTTTTTTTAGGCCAAAGAATAATTGTGCAAGGTTTCAACTTGATCCAAAAATGTGTGTTGGAGAAATAAAGTGAACATTCGTTTTACCAGACAGACAAACAGACAGACAGAGTTGATAAAAGTTTTGTACTGATTAAAAATACTTTTTTTAATGCAAATGTAGCTATGATAATTGAAATTTTGATATTTGGCACATCGACACTATTGATTCCATGTCATGCTCTTAATCCTTCGAGGATTCCTTCCACTATTAATTGACTATAGGTCGCGCGATAAGAGTTATACAAAGTACAACTGAGGTACTGAAAACATTAGCTTGTATCAGTTATGGAATAAAATTAGTAGTAGATTTACAATAAATCTGGTTGTGAACAAGGGGCTGAATTTTATCGTAATCAATTATTTAAAGCATTTTTTTAAAAAGGGGGGATTAATTCAACTTTTACCATGACTACAGTCAAGTACAATTTCCTTCCCATGTTCGAGAGACCAAACTAAATGATTTATTATAATTACCAATTGTTAATTAACTTGTTGGTTTTTTTTTTAAATTAATTCTTGTGTTGTCAGGTAACTTTAATGCTTCTTTAAAATAGATTAGGACATTAAAGTATTAAAGTATGCCGGGAGGGGTTTTGGTTGGAGCGCCCAGACATGTATTTTCTTTGACCATCTATGTTGGTTAAGAAGACTTTTAAATAGAAAATCTCTCTTATCAATAGAGGTCATTCAAGTTAGGCCTAGCTAATTTTATTTTTAACTTACCGATTTCTCTGATTTTTCTTTAATGGTCTTGCCACTGAAATTAAAACATTTTTGTATTCTCTATATTTTCGATGAATTTAATTAATTAATAATGAATTAAATCAATAAATAAACAAAAAAAGTGACGTTAATAAAGCCTAACTGTGAAAAGTAGAATTAGTAAGTCTTAGACAACGAAATAATATTAATCAGCTCTCTGTATGTTTTAGTTTCTCTGATATACCGTCCATATGCATTTATACAATATTTTTTTTATCTATAAAAGTTGTAATTACAACATGTTCTCACTCCATAAAAAATACATTTAAAAATTTAATAATTTAGCTTAAAATGTGAGGACTGTGGTGTTTATAATGAGGCGCCGTGGCTGAGGAGTCAAGCGCTGGACTTACGAATCCTGGTGAAGGCTGGGGGTTTTAATTTCGGTTCTTTTGGCGTCTCTGAGTCCACCCAGCTCTAATGGGTACCTGACATTAGTTGGGTAAAAGTAAAGGCGGTTGGTCGTTGTGCTGGCCTCATGACACCCTCGTTAACCGTAGGGCACATAAACAGATGACCTTTACATCATCTTCCCTATAGGCCACAAGTTCTAAAAAGGTAACTATGGTGTTTATATTAGAGCTCTACTGCGAGTATCGAATACTATTTTGTAAGTACATTGATACGTATACCGTTTTCATGAAACTGCATAAAAAATCCACTTTTAAAATGTAACAATAATCCTTCTGTTATTTCACTAATTATTCGTTTATTATATATACAGCAAACAATCTGTCTTATCTACCTTTAGGAGACGATGCTGTTGTGTAGACAGGTATATGCAAGATCTTGGTAGTCTCAGGGGGGCATGGACCAGGGAACACCGGCACATTGGACGAGCAGGTGTCTTGCCTGTGTGCAACAGCAACTTCTGCATTGGTGCTCACATTCACAGCATCCGCAGCCACGCAATCAGTGTTCACACATTCTAAAAGCTGTGTGCTCTTAATGGGCTCTTCTAGTATACAAACAAACAAAAAAACACAGAATAAAAATTCAAAAGTTCAATTCAATTCTATCCAGCTAAATTTGCATACACTGTGAAAAAAAGGTTAACTTAAAAAGCAATAACTGTTCGTTCATTAGACTTCGATTCAGTTATTAGGACATTGATTGCTTCCTGAAGAGACCTATCAGTAACAAATACATTAGTGGGTGGGCAATCAACTTTGTGTTATAGCAACGGCTATTGTAGGCCTATCTACCGCCCCTCCGGCGGTCCAAGTACGTTGCAACACAATATACAAATGGGTTAAAAATATTCATAAGGAGCATATATTGTACATGTATATTTTTTTCTTTACTACTTTTATTCATAAACTGTGATTTTTGCACAAAAATTAAACCGCCCACCAGTCTTTTGAAGGGTTAGGGTACGCGGAAGTGCGCAGTATATGCAATCGCCCCCCTTCACCCCATTGAGTCGGCAAACATACCTGAAGGGGTCGATATTGCATAAAAATTGTTTAAAATATAAATAACTACTACAATAGTATCTATATAATATTTCTCAAAGTAAATAGGTCAAACGTGCAACAACACAATGCAGCAACAACAACAACAAGTAAATAGGGAAGATCCCGTGGCGCACGCACCACGGTGTGCATGGACCCAATCCGCACCGCACTATTTCATTCACAAAATAGCATAGACCATGGAACTATACTAATAGTTCCATGCATAGACATAAAGAAATCAATAGACCGGGAAGAGGAAGTAACTTCGTGAAAACACATGTATATATATACATATATATCTACTATTGAATTACAAAAGATTTCAATAATTTCCGGAGATTTCCAGGACTTTTTCGTAGGTCTATATTTAATAACATTTCAGGAGATAATGTATACATCTAAAATCTGTTCCTAGATCTAGATCTAGATCTAAAACTCGAATTCAACTCTAAGAAGATTATAGAACTTCTCTTCGCAAGTATAGTTTTATGCTTTAGCACATGAACATACTAATTATAGTCCATTTAATCAAATTAACATTCAAATTTGTTTTGCTTAAGCATTGTTACATGAGTGCATCTATATTCTTAATATCGCGTAAATTAAGGTCAATTAGCCATTTTTTTAATCTCCATTCATAGTATTTTTCATTCATGAATTCACGCATTTTTACTTATAACAAGCAAATGGGAAGATCCCATGGCGTACGCACCACGGTGTGAATGGGAAATAATATATCCAAAGCCGCACTATTTTCATTCACAAAATAGCATAGCATATTTTTTTTTTAATTTAAAAAGATTTTAATAATGTCCGGAAATTTCCAGAACTTTTTCGACCGGCGGCATAGCATTTAATAACATTTCAGGAAATTTCCAGGGTGCTCCCGGTAAATCAAGAGGCCGCGGGAAATCTGTTATGTTTTATAAAATGGTTCAATTTAATCATTTATATACCTAAAAAATTAGCACGGGTCCAAAGAAAGTTAGGGACCCACTGTGGTCGCATATGTTGCAGTGCCTAAGGCCTGCCCTGGAAAATAGCGGCGTATGCTATGCCGCCGGTCGACTAGTATTAAATAATTATGCATACAAATTGTGTGATTTTTCTATAACAATTGTCCGCCCCCCCCCCTTTTACGATCCGTTAGTGTTTTTACTTACCATGTTTAATATCTATCTTGATGACGTCATTCGTCTCGCTCTCCTTTTCAGGCTTAATCTCAGAAATTTGACATTGCTCTACCACTACACAAGGCGACACCTAGTGTAAAAATAAAATGTAAAAAAAAAAATTAGGTATCTATTGAAATATGTATAAATATAGTAAAGTTAGCTCTAGAATCAAATTCGCTGTAATTGAGAGTGGTCAATTTCAAAGCCAATCTAAACTGAACTCTGAAAGCTGCTCTGTATTGCATACCGGGTGTACCGACAAAACTGGCCTCTATCCATAGAATACCGGGTGTACCGACAAAACTGGCCTCTATCGATCGAATACCGGGTGTACCGACAAAACTGGCTCTATCGATCGAATATCGGGTGTAGCGACAATACTGGGTTATATTGAATACAGGCTGTACTGACAAAACTGAGCTATATTGAATACCGGGTGTACTGACTAAACTGGGCTATATTGAATACCGGGTGTTCTGACTCAACTGGGCTATATTGAATACGGGTGTACTGACTAAACTGGGCTATATTGAATACCGGGTGTTCTGACTCAACTGGGCTATATTGAATACCGGGTGTACTGACTAAACTGGGCTATATTGAATACCGGGTGTACTGACTAAACTGGGCTATATTGAATACCGCGTGTACTGACTAAAC
The DNA here is from genome assembly GCA_021533235.1 of Biomphalaria straminea. Lineage (NCBI taxonomy): Eukaryota > Metazoa > Mollusca > Gastropoda > Planorbidae > Biomphalaria > Biomphalaria straminea. The sequence continues at coordinate 23,099,376 of JADKLZ010000167.1, forward strand.
TGGGCTATATTGAAGATCGGGAGTAGCGACAATATTATATTGAATACCGGCTGTACTGACAAAACTGGGCTATATCAAATTCCTGGTGTACGTTGATATATACTAACAGAGAAAAGAATAAACTGGCTTTTGTACCTTTCGGTACTTGCCTTAATGGCGACTACTTGACGTACTTTTAATGAGATGGGTGGCGGTTGCCTTTTAAAATTGTTTCAACTGAGACATCACTCTTGAAAAAGTTAATGCCAGTATGGTACTTGTGTGCATAATGTTTTTGACGCTCTTTTTCTGAGACTGCCCGTAACAGTACGATAAGATCAATACCACGAGAATTGCTTGTAGGAAGTTTAAAGCTATACGTTTTTAAAATGATATAAATACATATAGAGAGCCCGTGAATAAAAAATAAAATACAAAGAGATAAATGTTTTGCTTATACGTTTCTTCAGAAGACGATTATGTCCTTGCCCAAAACTTTTGCAGGGCGGCAGGAAATGGCAGCGGGCAGGCTTAGAACGCGAGACGATTGTCCAAAGCGCATAAATGTGAATGTAGAACAAGGCCGGCCTTAAGCACATGTGAACTAGGCAACCGCCAAGGACTTGCAATTATTGGGGGCCTAGCATACGACTAAAAACAGGGGAAAAAATGGCGAAACATGGATTAGATCTCTAACATAGTAGATACTATGGCTTTAGGCCTACAACGAAAAATTGCGATATTTGGATTTCATTTATTTGTAGATTTAGATACAGATATAGGCATATTTAAATAAATTGCGAAACTTTTTTTTTCTCTGTTTCTTTTCATTTTTTTTGCTTCATTCAAACCAAAGTCACTTCGCCTAGGGCCTCCTTTTATCTAAGGCCGGCTCTGTGTAGAAAATGGGTAAAAATGTTAAGAAAAAAGTAAGTAGAGTTCTATATCATGTAGACTAATTGCTATACACAAGAGAACTTACTTCTGTGGCTAGCTCAACCTTTAGTTTGACTTCTGTTTGCTA